>JAWNZC010000367.1:392500-470000 GCA_035771165.1 Paragorgia papillata | reverse complement strand
CTAAATCTGACTGCAACTTTGAACTCTTACTGCGCGAGAGTTTACTGATTTCTCAATACAAAACTTCCCATAATAAAAATATCTCTACTGTACCCCTTTCTCTGTTTTTACCTTACAATTTTAGTTATAATTTTATCTCGTTTTTGACCATTTGTAATCTTATATTTTTCACGTTTGTAATTTTAATTTTAAAGAATTTTTAATCTCTTATAATTTGACCGTTTGTAATTTAAATTGTTTTATCCTCTTTTGACCATTTTTGTATTTGCAATATGACACTACTTATGTATTATACCGCGCGTCTCTGACTAACATCAGCACTGCAGTAACTGAACTCTGTTTACTGGGCAACCCATAAAGGAGAATGACATACACCAATTGGGATAAATATGGCTATGGTCTCCTTGAACCACAGCCGCGTTTATTAAAAAGTCATAATTAAATTATATAATTATTTTCCATAATTCAAACTAATGATTGAGGGCGATAAAACGCCAGATAGGCAAAGAATAATGCAGAATCTAATACACAACAAAGCAGAAAGGTGGTCAACGAAAGGGGAGGCGGGTGGGCAAATTGAAACCGATTCTCGTCTTCATAAGCAATGCTTACTGAGATTGCACTTTTTAATGTGATACCTATAACAGCTTTATGCTCTATAGGGGGTAGCTGTGATTAGATCTTTCCCATATGTAAAGACAGACCACCTCGTTGCCTTAGGTTATGTTAGTTTTCATTAATAAGGTATTGCATTATGTACATTCTCAATTACAATACAAACCGGACAAATCCTATTCGCTTGCAAATGTTTCCTATTCTTGTACATACGTATAAGTATACCATTTGTAATTCTCTCATTCACTCTGAAGATGTTACTGGTTAAGTAACGAAATGTCAGTAAAATCCATTTATATTGTTTATTCTTGTCTTGACCGTGTCTCAATAGCCCTGTGGTCAGAGCGCCGATGCGTTGATTCGAGGGCCTTGTGTTGGGAAAGTCAGATTTTACCTGATATGATTATTGTATTAAAGCTTCTCTTAGTTTCAAATATTGTTTTTATAAGATGTCCAGTTTGCAAAGACGGAGAAGAACCTGTTTGGGTTAACAGGAAATGTATTTGCCCAGAAATACATGAATGTGGAGTCCCTCCAGTGTGTGTGACTGGACGTAAAGGTCCAAAGTGCAACCAACCAGATTGTGGGTCTTGTAAAGGTAAGCAAAAACGTGGTGCGTCTATTTTTGTTTGGTTTTTACTACAGGTATTACTCAGAAGAACTTGTTCCTTGCTCACGGACCGCAATGTTCGACGAACACTTATCCCTCGTGAAATCACAGTTATGCTATGCCATGCCATGGGAGGTCTGGTCACCGTCCCTGAGCACACAAGGCAAAACTGGAGCGCATTCAGAGACGTGCTACACGGTGGATCCTACAATCCAAGATAGGGATCATGCCATACAAGGAGCGACTCCTGGCTCTAAATTTGTCACCCTTGTCTTATGACAGGGAAATTAAAGATCTATCCTTTTTGCGGATACTGGTTGGTAAACCAAATCCGCTATGTCATGAGCTCAGTTGCACTTGACTATGTGTGTGTAGAGTTGTTTCGTCAGTCACGTGATCAATCACTTAGATCATGCAGGATGCTATTTGTATGTACGAACGTTGTACGAGCGTCTACGAAAGCAAGCGAAAGGAGGCCGAATTTCACTTTGGCGAATGCGAAATATAGCACAGGCACAACAGCACGCCAATCGGTCAATGATCCAAAATGACGCCATTACGTGTATCATAAAGGAGTGATCTTCATCAGCAGACGGCAGTGGATGTTAAGCGATTTTAGCGAACTTTTCAACAATGAGAAGAAGGTAAGAAAACATGATACGTTAAACGAAGAGGAAGGCGTCAAATTATAAGCCAGTTGGCACTAGCTTGGCAACGGCTCATTTAGGAATTATTTGTTCTTCTGGACCTTCTTAGCAGACTGCGGTTGATAATTTAGAATAGGAATAAGATAGACAGCTTATATACTTTGGAGTAACTCTTAAAATAGATTTCCGAGGCATCCGAGCATTGACGTAGTTTTTCTTGTTTTTATAGGTTTACCGCGTACATGTAAATTTGCAAATGCATTCTTAAATTTGTTCTAACAGTCAGCATGTTTGTCAATGTATATAACAACAATGTTATCAGACTCTACAGTGTATCATTCTGTCAGTCTAAGCAAAATAAAATCAAGTTTGCAATATTTACAAATATAATTTATAAACTTCAACTAGCCAAATCTGTGTGCATAACATTGTGTGTTCAACATAGTTTAGTTGATCATAAAGAAATAAAGTACTGTAATGATCGAGTTATTTTTTTAAATTATTTTGGGCAATAACATACCACTGAAACATTTGTTCTCTTTCTTTGGTTCAATTTTGCAGTCTGAGGGTACGTTCACATGAGATCAAGTTATCTTGGGGTCTAAGGGATAACTTGGGAAACTGGATCAGAGTTGTTCTAGTTTAACATGAGAAAACACACCACCAAATAATCCTTGTCCTTCAAGTCTAGCTTTATGTAAAGGCTCAGAGTGTGCATGTGTAATTATGTCAAAATTTACAATTCCCCCTGAGATAACTTAGGTGGAAACTTTCGCATGGATGTTGGGATAACTCTACAGACTAATTAAAATCTCTAATCCCAAATTACATGTACCTTGGTTTCGTGTCAACGGTTCACATTAAATTGTACCCCCCCCCCCCCCCCCCTTCGGCCTCCCTTGAGAAAACTTGCCTTGACTGAAGAATGCACTCTGATGGCCTAAGTACGTGGGGAGTTTTTAATCCAGTTATTTACCAGGCTCAAAGTTATAGTTCTATCACATTGGAACAGCCCATACTGAAACCAAATAACAATGAAAATATGCAAGAATTCTGGGAATTGTTTTGTTGATGTTTTACACGTCTGCTTAACCTCATTAATGGGCATGACAGTGGCATAGCCACGGGACCTCAGAATGTTTCAAGATATCCCCAACAAAAAATTGGATGAATCTTGAGGTACCCCACTCTGCTGTATAAAATGTTAATGTTGCCGGCCAGACTAAAGTTTTCCTCCAGCAATTGTGGGAAATAAAGATGGTAGAAGTTTCTCATCATCTTCAGTTTCCTCGAATGCAAACTAGAGATGCTATGATGCACACACATAATTTATTACAGAAAAGAGCAGTACCCTTATTATCCAATGCCTGCTTGCCGGAAATGCCAAGTGTACAACTTGATTGATGACTGTCAGTTTTACATTTCTTTAAATGAGACTAGGGCAGTTGGTATGTTTGTTTTCCTAGGCAATTTACATTGTTCGATCATCTGTAAGCCAAATGGCAAATACAGTACCAGTATCCGCATGTACGCAGCGCGTACCTATTTTTTTCCGCAACTGTAAAAACCATAAACTTATGCTTAAAGTTTCGACCTGTAAAACTAGTATTTTTCAATCTTCCTACTTCATCCGAGTTGTTCCCCTAATAGTCTCTGCAATTTGGCTTCGTTTAAAACTTTTCTATCCGATACCTACTTATCAGTACTGACTTCGACTTTCGACGTTCATATGACGTATACATGGTCATTACACCGTAGCTGTTCCTGTCACCGAGAGTAGTTTTGTAATGTACCTCTCTCCTCCGCAGAGGTTTCTACGAGATATTCTGAAGCTGGCGAAGAAATCGCTGACAGATATGTTTGTGGGAACCTCTGCCAACTTTCGGTCCAAACATGACGCCAAACCGGGGGAGGTTGATCTTAATGGGGAGTTTTTGGAATGTATCCAGAAGCACGGAACAATAACTAAACGCTGTCAATCTCTCAAATCTCACGGTCGTCTCCTGTATTAAATACGAGAAATGACTGAACAAGTTGCTCAGCCATTTCGAGTGAATTTAAGCGATGGATGTTTTACAAAGTACTATCTTTCTGCTTTTAACTATCTTGTACTTCCTTGTACTATTCCAAGTTGCTGTATTATAAATGTGTCAGAAAACAAGTTAGAAACGTACTTTAGCGATGGGCTTGTGCATCATTATCACATGGTTCATAAACCTTTACAATGTACAGAATCGACATTAACAGAAGGAAAGCTTTGCTCAGAAAAGCGGCCACGTTTGAAACATTACAAAATGTGTTAAAAGTGTCCGACCAAATGCCAAAACATAGCCCCTCCCCCAGATATCAACCACTTGTTCCAGATATCGACCGAAAGTTGGCAGAGGTTCCCTTAATTTTTCTCTCGTTTTTGCTTCCCCCCACAAATATATCTGTCAGCGGTTTCTTCGTCAGCCTGAGAATCCTAACGGAAACCTCTGCGGAAGAGAGAAGTAATGTACCAGTGAAACTGGGCTGTGAAACGTCAACACAATAACGCGGCAACAAAAGTTATTTGACGTCACACGGTGGATCATTATCATAAATTTGTTTAGTCTTGATCCACCTTGTGACCTCACAGGTATTGTTACTCGTCTCAGTCCTTCCTGACATTTCGACTTAAGAAATGCTACGGTTTGGCAAGTTTAAATATAAAAATAAAGCACTTTCTAAACACGTAAAAACAAAGTGAGTATGCATATGTAACAATATCAGCGATTTCTATATTTTTATATTATGAAATAAAGAAATTAGCGACAATTTCATTTCATAGGCACTTTAAATCCCGCGGTGTATCGTGTGCACGTGACCTCAGCATTATTCTTTTGATCTTTTGAATTTTTTTTAGTTTTACTCATTGTCTGTAGCTTAGTCCATTCAGTAGAATTCAGGGGAATGGGGTTGGAGGAATGTGTGTACAGCGGTGTATTGTGGGTTTTGAGCAATTGGTCTATGACTCTATGTATTAACGTTTTGATCGTTCTTACTGTATATGTATTTTTAATTTCAAGCGCCTCGCATTCGTTTTCGAATCCTGTTTGCGCTCTTCCGCCTGGGCATTAGCATCCAATAAAGTTGTTAAAATCAAAAAAAGTATATGAATTAGGTCACTGTGTTAGACAATGTTACTCACGTACAATATTATTTTAAGATTTATCAGAAATTATTAGGGTTTTTTTAACGTATCGTAAAAGGTTACACTTCTTGATCCACCGTTTCGATACTCATCAGCAACGGCAACAACACTAGCAACAACAACTGCAACTGCAGCAACAACAACAACAACAACAACAACAACAACAACAACAACAACAACAACAACAACAACAACAGAAACAACAACTGCATCCGCCACAGCAGATGATACAAACAACTTTACAACTTTTAATGATTTCCCAGTGGCAGTAGAATGTCCAAAACATTTGTGAATCTTTGCAAACACTTGTGAAATCAAACCTCAATTTTAGTTGGTCCCATGCGACTAAATATACTATAAGTACTTGAATAACTTTATAATAGATTTTTGCTCTTTTTGGCTATTAATATATAGGGTGTTCCGGGAATGGAGTTTGTGTCACTAGTTTATCATGCAGTTCTTGGTGCAGATGCAATCGACGCTGGGTAGGCCGATGTTGTGAACGAAGAATACCGATTAGACGGTGGGGGGATCCTCATTTGGAAACACTAGATGGTTTGTAATTTTTTTTGATTATGAGAGCACTCAGAGACTGCATAGCTCCGCCAGAGAGTTCTTGAGATCTCAGTTTAAGTTACACTATACCGGATTGCTTACATATCCGTTATATAAGACATAATAATGAGCGCAATCTAGCATTTTTTAATTATTTTCATCCAATTTTTTATCAAAGTGAGCCAAAATTTAATGGATTGATCTTTGGTCTATGATTTTACCACAAACATTTATGAACTCCTGTGTAGTACTTTATGAGATATCCAGGCGACAAACAAACAGACAGGACACACAGACAGAACAGAACAAACAGACAGACAGACAGACAGACACGGACAGATAGACAGACGGACAGACGGAACAGACAGACAGACAGACAGACAGACAGACAGACAGACAGACAGACGGACGGACGGACGGACGGACAGACAGACAGGAAGAAAGAAAGACTAACAGGGGTGAAAACATAACTTTTTGTGAAGGTAAACCCGATTGAAGACGTCGTGTCCCATATATTTGTTCCGGCTCTTGTGGCAAAATGTGGAGACACTCTATCACATTGCCATTACTTTTCTCACAAACTGTTTCCTACGCGATCTTGTGTGACGTGGAACGGCGTATAGATGACTGAAACTGACGGTACAAAATCTTGGCTTCATCTTTCTTGGCTTCATCTTTGAAGCCTGTTAATCTTTTTTGGGCATGTTGCTATTGGAAAACGTATTAATTGGAAAGCTTATTTTCTTTTTGATAGAATATTTTAAGCAGTTTTAACTAATAGACGGCCGGCCAACCTCGAGAAAAGTGTCTAAAAAACACCGTTGATGGCATTTTTTGTTACAAGCAGGCCACCATGCCAGATCGTATCGGATAGTATATACTTTGAACGTGAGGGGGGTTGCCAGCCGTAATTTTTAATTTATATACTAAAATTTATGGTTTTTTAAAAACACATTGGAATGGATGGGATTTCTGTGGAATCATGCAAACTACGTTGGTGTTCTATTTTGAATGGCTCACTTCAGAATGCATCCAATCAACGTGTGTGTAGTTATGATTAACCCAATTCGCATAACTCACCATCATAAACAAACAAGAAATATAACACTTCGAAGAAAAGCTACAACAACATAAGCTTGCAAAGAATCAGAAATTTATTAGATCTGGCAGCTACAGGAAAGTCTCATATTCGTAAATTACTTTGTTTTATGTTGATAATTTGCCGACACCGCCATGTATCTACTGTTATAAAGCTAAGCTTTTGTACTACACTGTAGTGTTACTTATATTGTTCCTTAGACATTTAACTCACCGGTTCTGGCGGTTCAACAGTGCTATCTTGTGATACACGAAAGGCAACCGGTCTAGTCAGTCTTGATCAATGTCTAAGCTACATTTCTATGGTGGTTGCCTGCTTGTAACAAAAAGTTGGCTGCTTGTTATGGCTGTCCTTCGAAGTGTTATATTTAGGTGAATGTGCGCCATGTTTCTTGTTTGTTTATAATTGTGAGTTATGCGAATTAGAATTATCAGAACTTTACGCACGCTGATTGGATGCATTCTGAATTTAGCAATTCAAATAAAACACAAACGCATATTAGACAGCTCTTTACAGATATCCAATCCATCACATTGTACTTTCAAAAAGCTCTATATTTTAGTATATAAATCAATAATTACAGATGGCAACCCCCCTCACCTTCAAAGTATGCACCATCCGATACGATTTGGCATGATTGCCTGCTTGTAACAAAAAATGCCATCAAAAGTAATATTTTGAAGCCTTGGCCGGCCGTCTATAAAGTATTCTCTATTTCTTTTTATTACAGGCGTAGAGTTTGACTACTTTGGAATTGGCGAATTTTGGGATTGTAAAAGTGTGATCAATGATTTTGGAATGCAAACACGATTCTTTGCTTACAAAGGAGCTTCTCTGACGGGTGCAATTGCTCTAAAAGTTGGAGACAGTGTTGTTACCATAACAACGGCGTCCGTGTCTTTGATTGATGATCTTCCCAAGCTAAGGTAAGTTATTGAGTAATTTATTTAATTGGATAATTTAAATATTTTATATAATTTATTATTCATATAATTTTATATAATTTATGTAATTTCTATATTTTGTATAATTTATATTATCAAGGATCACGTCAGATCACGTTAGATCACGTCAGTTGACTTTTTTCCTTCTTCATGCCCCAGCAAACGTTTTGATAGAAACATTAGTTTTAAATTTTTGTAGTGTATAAAACAAATAGATTCCATTTTACCGTTGTCTGTTCAGTTATAGATGCACAGAAGACGTCACAACGTGGCAAAATGGAATATATTTGTTAAATATATATAATTTATGTAATTTATCTAATCTTAATAATTTACATAATTTATGTAAATTTACATAAATATGACAAACAAAAAAATTATTGAAATAATCCTAGCAAGAATTGACAAGTTCTGTTTTGTTTTTCTTTTTGTAAGAATTGATGGTAATCGATATAACTTATCAACTGGAGAAAGATTTATTTTAGCTAACGGAACGGCAATATTAGATGTTTTTAAGCCGAGCAATGGTTCCAGCACTGATGGCACACTGGTTGTTATTTTTGCATTTCAGTATAAATCAGGTGTGTTTAATGTGGCTCTTAGTAGTGTTAAGTCTTTTAGGGAGAGAGGAGAGGAACAAGGGGGAGAGAGGAATCGGAAAGAGAGAGATGGATGAATAAAAAAAGAAGCGACGGGAGAAGCGAAGAAGGAAGGGTGCGCGTGAGGGAGCAAGGGAGGGATTGAGTGTGTGTGTGTGTGGGGGGGGGGGGGGGGGGGGGAGAGGGGGAGGAGGAAAGAAGGGAGGGAGCGAGGAATGAAGGGAAGAAAAGAGGAAGTGCTCTTAATTCCTATTGACAAGTCAACAAGTGGTTGTACTCTGGCCAGGATTCTTTTACTTTATTACCTCTAATCTTTCTAATTAATCTTTCGCATCTCAACAGTATTGCCATACGAACATTTAATGTTTTTTCTTGTAGCTAAAATCTTTACTTTTTCCTACAACAGGAGTAATAGTGTTATGTTTTTTAGAGAGACAGGGGAGGAACAAAGGAGAGGACAGAAAAGAGGAATCGGAGAGAGAGAGGGATGGATGAAAGAAAAGAGGAAGTGAGGGGGGGGAGCGAAGAAGGGAGGCTGCGCGAGCAAGGGAGGGAGTGAGGGTGGGGGGAAAGGAAGAAAGAAGGGAGCGGGCGAGGAATGAAGGTGGGAGGAAAGGATGGAAGCAAAGAGGAAGTGCTCTTAATTCCTGTTGACAAGCCAACAAGTGGTTGCACTCTGGCCAGCATTCTTTTACTTTATTACTACTAATCTTTGTAACTAATCTTTCGAATTTAAACTGTATTGCCGCACGAACATTTTCTTGTAGCTAAAATCTTTACTTTTTCTTACAATAGGGGTAACTGTTTCCGTTGAAGTGGCGTATAGTCCCATAATGAAACGTCAATACCTTAATATTCAGTTTACACCAACTGCCTTGTTTTTGCGACAAACTGAAGGTATCTGTGGATTCATGGACGACGATGAAAGTAATGATTTGATTGGACCATATGGCCACACATTTAGCAACCCACTTCTATTCGCAGATTCATGTAAGTTTAGAATATATTTTTTCCTAATATCATGTTGAATAGATTACTTTGCGGTACGTGTGTACGAACAATTGAATTGAACTGAGTTGAATTAAGATTTAATTGAATTTAAATGCAATGGATTGAATTGCAATTTAATGCAATGTGATGTAATGTTATGTACTGTAGCCTATATAGTCTAGTCTCGTCTATAGTGTAGTTTAGTTTAGTCTAGTCTAGTCTCGTCTCGTCGTCTCGTCTCGTCTCTTCTCGTCTCGTCTCGTCTCGTCTCGTCTTGTCTGGTCTGGTCTCTATTTAATTTAATGAGGTAGAATTGTTTATAATAATCCACCGCATATTGGCCAATAATAAAATTGGTATTGTTGCAGAACTATACTGTAAGTTTCTCTGTTTACCATTTTGTTTGGCCAAGATATGTACATGCACGAGAAATAACTTTAATTAAGTGTCTTGTTTAATGAGTATTAATGAGTAATTAACTACACCATCTATCATTTCATTCCTTGCCGCGTTAGATCAAATTTCCTTTGTTGACTCACTACAACTATGAAGGAGATTTTATATTGGATTTTACTCCTTGTTTAGGGCGAGTCAATACTTCTCATTTGGGATCTGGTTTACTTGGTTCTTGGTCTTGGAATTCTTCAAATTTCCACGTAGAAGATGTGATGGACTTGTCATACACAGACCCGAATCACAAGCCGGTGTACTCTCTTAATGACTTACCAAAAAATCAGGTCGAAGTAAGTTGTTTCTTTCTTTTTTGTATTTAAGTATTTTTTTCATTCACGCTTTTTGTTTATCTTAAAATGTCCCTCTGTATTACAATTTTTTATTATGATTATGCGAACATTAAGAAGTAATAAGAGATTATAGAACAAGGTTTGTACGAGACTTATCAGACCAAGCTTTTGACAGTAACGGACTAAGCCACAGGTGAGTTTTGCGAGAAAAGGTAGCGGTCTGATGTTTCTCGTACAGGCCGAGTAAAGAGGCTAATCAATGGTATATTATATGGCTGGTTCTAGTTTTTTTTATATTTATTATATCAAAATTTGTATGAAATCTGTAGAAACTCGCGCCATGTTATCAAATATAATCACTTGAAAATCTACACGTTTGGTGTTGTGAGAGAAACACACCCACGCGAATTAATTTGGATAGATAATAGCAAGGATATTTAAGCTGTTTGGATAACCCATTATGCACATGTGATGTCAAATGTTGAATTTGCATATAAAAAAAACCCCGGAAATATCCCCAAAACAAATTAAAGATACGAAAAACTGCCAGAGATGTTACTCTGTCATTTTAAGTGTTTTTTTCTTAATTTTTGTTTCATAAACACTTTAAGAACGAGATACGCGAAGGCTGTAAAAACAATCTTTATACTTTTGGAAAGATCCCTATTCAACATAATATGTTTTTGAATCTATTTTGTCATTTCATAATAACCTTTAACATTTTTTTTCTTATTACTTCCTTATTTTTGATTACTTTGTTATTATTTTTTAATCAAACAGAAAGCCACTTCTATTTGCAAGAGCAAAGGTCTCGAAGGAAACTTTCTTTCAAACTGTGTATTTGATATTTCTGTGACAAACGATACATCGTTTTCCGAGCAACAGTCACTTAAATTAGGTAAGTTCATTCATATTGATTATAGCCATTAGATTGTACACTTTGTCTTATGTTTAGTCTTTGTGTAACTTTATTAACAAATCTTTAATATTGGCATGGAATGGAATGGAAAGGGATGGAGTGGAAAGAAATGGAATAGAATAGAATAGAATAGAATAGAATAGAATAGAATGGAATGGAATGGAATGGAATGGAATGGAATGGAATGGAATAGAGTGGAATGGACTGGAATGGATGGAATAGAAAGGAATGGAATGAATTGAAATGGATTGAAATGGATTGCAATGAAACGAAATGGATTGAAATTAAAAGAAATGAAATGGACTGAACGGGACGCGACGTTGGTGGGGCTTGGGGGCGGGTTGGGGTGTGGCGTCGCGTGACGTGAAATAGAAAAGAAAAGAAAAGAAAGAAAAGGAAAACAAAAGAGTGTAGTCAGACATTATTCATATTTAGTAGGTGTATGTCTGGTGAGCTACCTTGGTGAACGGTGTGGCTTGCCTCTATATATATCCCCCTATAATCCGCTTGTCTCGGTATCTTTGAGTGGTCTCTAGTTAACAAATGAATTTATTTTGCTCTTTAGGTTGTCCAAATGAATGCACAGGAAAAGGTCTTTGTAGTAATACTACATGCAGTTGCCTTGATGGGTGGTCTGGTGATGACTGCTCGATTGGTAAATGTGGAAATTGCTCTCGTGGGGACTGCGTAGGAGGATTCTGTCAGTGTGAGACAGGATGGGAAGGAGCTGCATGCAATAAAGAGGCAACTTGTATTGGTGTTGATAACTGTACTTCCGAAGTTCATGGGAAATGTAAAACAATGGACAAATGTTTGTGTAATGAAGGATATATTGGTTAGTACTGTATACTCTGCTTACTAAAAACGATTGGAGAAACTGATATGTAATTCTGTATTGCATTGAGTTTGTAAACATTATATTAGCCGCAAATTAATAAACTCCTTAATTATGAAGATAAACAAAGGAAATCAGTACCATTATGTCCGTGGTTTTGTATCTGATAAAAAATGCTCCTGACTTGTATAAATTTTTGCTTTGATTTTCTCGACTCAGACAACGTTGTTTTTCAAAATTGCTACACCAATGAGCTTACCAAATGGGTCGTTCTTAAAGCTATTCAAAACACTCGCAATACGTGTTCTATCAGATATAAACCAATTGGCTATCCCCTCGTGTTTTAAATAGATCTGACTGATAAAACACTGCTGCTCATGATTTAAATATTACTTCATACGTACTCTTCAACCCCAAGACACAGCTCCATATTTATAAACGCCGTTGCAATTTGTTAGTAGTAGCTGGCAGTAGCAGACTAGAAGTTAGTTACTTGCAATATAGCAAAACGTGAAAACTCAAGGTAAAAATGTTGTATATATTAAATGTTTAATCAGGTGTTGTAAATCAGATACAAATTTGTCAAATATACAAATACATAAACCTTCCGACCGATTTCCTAGCTTATAAAGATAAACTAAACTAAACTAACTATATTTATACTGAATAACTTTATCAGTTATATCTGAACTGTTATCTCTAGAGGTCCAGTAGGGGTCATCCCTTATTGGTCCATTTTACTAGAAGAGGATACCGGAGTACCCGGAGGAAACTTGCGGTGTTTGGTAGAGTCAAACTGGAAACACTCTTCTCACATGCTCCCAAGATGAAATTTTCAATCAGATAACTGCTGAGAGCAGGAATCGAGGCCGGGTCGCAGAGGTAAAAGGCACGTGCGCTAACCACTGTGCGACCAACACCCTACGTTGATCACCCCATTGTTCATAAACTTGAACAATTAGATGCATCATAGATAATGAAAGGGAACTGGATAGGAAACCTAATACGATGTTAGGAAACCGGAAAGGATGTTTGCACAACTTTCTGTGGTAATTATACACTTATCAGCGGCTAATGCACCTAGCGGGTGGTCCCACATGGCTAAAATAAGACACTACTTAACTTAAGTGATATTACACTATTGTTTAATTTCAGCAATAGCAATAGCTGGTCCTGTCCATGTGGAACCACCCGTTATGTACAATAGCGTACCATCGAGCTGCTATTAATATCACAAAAAGCGGACAAACAAAGCAAAGTTGACTTTCAAATGATTACAAATGAGCCATTATCTATTGTTCGGACTGCAAGAATTGTGGGTAAAAGCGATCAAACATCAATCCTGACCTCATCGCGACGGAGCGCTATTAGCCGCTTGTAAGTATATAATTACCATAGCAGGTTGTGCAAACACCGTTTCCGGTTTCGTAACATCGTTTAAGTTTCCTATGGACTTTCCCTTCATTATCTATGAATGCATTGATTAGATAAGTGGATAAATGCCCATACAGTTCGGCCACTCATATTGTATATATTACTTTTACATAAATTGAATCGGTTTCCCAACTCCGAAATTATATATTTTTATATCTCAGCAATTATAATTTTATCTAATAGTCTAGGCATTGTTTTGCATTTCAGGGTTGAATTGCAGTGTTGAAGCAACTTGTTACAACGTTATGAATTGTTCGTCAAACGGTAAATGTGTTGGTATAGATGTCTGTAGTTGCAATCTTGGTTGGAAGGGTTTAACATGTGGAGAATTCTCCTGCGAGTCGCTCGGTTCTTGTTCAGGTTTGTATTTGTTTTGTTTTTTCTGATTACATATCTCATATCTCATCTCATATTTCATATCTCATATTTCATGTCTCATTTTTCATATCTTATATTTCATTTCTCATATTTCATATCCCGTATCTCATATCTCCTTTCTCATATTTATGTCATATTTCATATCTCACATCTCGTACTTCGTATATCGTATCTCATATCTTGTATCTCATATCTTGTATCTCGTATTTCATATCTCATATTTTGTATCTCACATCTCGTATCTCATATCTCTTATCTCACATCTCGTACTTCGTATCTAGTATCTTATATCTCATATCTCGTATCTTCATATTTCATATCTCGTATATCATATCTCACATCTCCTACTTCGTATCTTGTATCTCATATCTCGTATCTCATATCTTGTATCTCATATTTCGTATCTCACGTCTCGTATCTCATATCTCGTATCTCATATCTTGTTTGTTGCGGATTTAGCATACATCAGGCCGGTCACGCGACTGACGTAAAAAATAGGTACGCAATGCGTACATGTGACTACTGCTGTTAAGCACAGAAAGGGGTATAGACTTAAGAAGCAATGCATGAAAATGTGTGAAAAGCACAGACACACAAAAAAATGATAGTTCAGTATTTTAAATCATTTTATACATGTATTGCTAATTTGAAGATGGCACATACTATACATACATCTTTACTGGCTGTTTCCAAAACATAGCATATATTAGCATCATAAACATGCCCCCAAGTTTTACATGAAGTGAACTTGTAAAATTCAGATTTTTGTACAAAGCCCGGATAGCTTATCTGGTGGATAAATCCTAGCTAGAGAACCACTCTAGTGGTGCTTTGAACAAACCAATTTAACTTTTATCCACTGAACAACACTATCAGGTACATAACTATTCACTGGATAAAATTTTATATTAGATTGTTCAAAGCATGATTAGTGCTGTTGTTTAGCTAGAACTTATCAACTAGATAAGCTATCCCATCTTTGTACAACTCACCCCAGATCATATACATGCAGATTATTTTTGTGGAAACACCACGTAAAATATTTATAGCATTTCAGTCTGTTGACTCAGGCCAAAAGCTTACCAAATAAATATTCTTCATGGTGTTTCCACAAAAAAAGCTATATTACATTATCGCCATGAAAACTTTCAAAGAATTAATCACCCCAGATAAATATCAACATTGTGTTCCAAAACAACATTTTACCTGTCATATTTATGCACATCACTAACATTTTGTGATTCTGCCAATATTTTAAATAATACAGTACAACAATACTCAGTATTGTAGTTTCAAAAGATATATTTCTTCATTTCAAGGCTTTCAACATATTCAAGGCTTTAAGTTTCCCAACACTTCACAATAGCTTTTCAACAATTTATCAAAATATACAGTTGGTGGCACTTAGACACCAGATTATAGAATATTTTAGTACTTTCACAAGAGTCAGACTTCTGGTGTATCTACTATTCTGTGGTCAGACCGCTGTTGCAGCTCCGGTGTGCACAAACTTTGGTTTCTTAATTTCATTATACATGATATTGAACAACACCTAAAACAAGTAAACAAAACACCAAGTCAAGGTTTTGTAATGTCTATGTAACAGCCAACATATTTTGTCAGCATAAATTTCTTATATACATGTGTATAGTGTAAATAAAGGGCACTGTAATATATAACTTCTCAAACTCATTAATAATACATAAACCAAACACATAGGAAAATCATAAGCAATATGTGATCAAACACTTGGATAGATTAAGCCAACTCTTACCTCAAACTTATCTTAAAATACTGATTCATTTGACAACTGATTCATTTCCTGATTTGTTTGATCTTGAAACACTTGGAAGTTGTGTTTGATCTAATATCAAAACACCTAGCTCGAAGTTGGTTAAAACACACTTCTCACTCTTATGATATATACATGTACTGTACATGCAGTATAAACATGAGTCACTGACCAGTGAGCACAACACACAATTCAACCAAAATTAAACTTTAAAAACTCATAAAGCGATCTTAGCATTATAAATCATTTATATCAAAGACTTTGGCGTATATTGACAGTTTCTTCGATAAAAGAAGGTTGAAGGCCCAAATTCTAGCGAACTTTATAACCTGAATATTTCTAGTACTGCTATAAGGTACCGAAGCTAGTACGAGGTTGGCTTTGAGATATAAAATTTGTTTCTGATCAAGTATTTATAGATTTTGTATATAGTATATAAGATATTAAACAACGTCACAGTTTTGAAACTATTTCTTACCTTGTATAAACTGATCAATGACAGAAACCGTTCTAAGAAAAAAGATTTGCAAAGTAATAATTAACACTTTTCAAAAATCAAAACAGCCATCGAGAGAGCAACCAAAATGCAAATATGAGATTCACTTCAGTTTATTCCCACGAAAACAACTCGAGTACTCCTCGCATACCTGGCGATCAATGGCGATCTTCTCGACTATATGGCGATCGTGCCGAATATCTGGCGATAGCTGTCGAGTATGACGTAGGTGAGGTCCAAGACAAGCACTCAAGCAAGATTTCGCCGACATTATGGCTACCGCTGATAAGTCAGCGGTAGTCACAAAAATCACCAGAATAATTGCGCAAATTGCACAATCACACAATATTTTAATCTCAAGAGTAGGCTTGGCCTTTAGTGATCACAGAGATTAGGTTTCAAAATTTTCGAGTCGGCAAACACTGGGCAAGGATGACCGGTGGTCAGCGTTTGCTTTGAGAGTTTTGATCGGTGTGTACCGAGAGATCTGATTGGTGTTTGATCAATTATTTGACCGATTTGCCTCGACCTGGTGTCATTTTTGACCGATTGATTTGACGTCTTTGATTGGCTGTCGCGTTGATTTCAAGCGTTTTGACCGATCTGCACCATGGCAACCATCGATTGCTGAGTCAGCTACGATACTGAGTAATTTATTCATTGAAGACTTCTCACAGCTGTTGTTTCAGTCATGAGTTCTGTATAAGCGTTTTCGAACGGGTTTTAGCTGCTTTTAACAGCAACGATGAAGAAATACTGCGAATGATTTGTCATCTAGATTACACAGTCATCGATTTATTTTAAGCGAGGAACGTTTAGACGCGATTGGAAGCATTTCGAGCTTCTGAATCAATTTTGCCGCGGAGTCATTTATTCCCCTACTGCTTTAAGGTAAGACTGGTAAGTTAAGGTCGTCTTGTTTCATTTCAAATCTACAAACAGTTTAGTGTCGAATATATGTGTTTTGTCCAGTCTCAAGATCTTATTACTTATCATTTTGTGTCCTAGTGAACTCTGAGTTCAAAGTTCAGACATATATTTATTCAGCAAGGCGGCATTAGCATATTTCACGCTTGCCAGGAGCTCTTTCATTATATGAATTTGAAAGGATCAATTGATCCTTAAGCCAAGGTTTAGTTCAACGTTAAATTGGATCTTTCTTTCTTTGATTCTGAAATTAATACTGTTTTCAAATTATTGCTAGTCTCGCTATCTTGCTCTGATCAGTCTGATGAGATATATTTTAACACCGTGTTCGTGAAATATGACCTCAGGTTTATCTAATTATATCAATGTTACGGTAGTCGGTATACCGACATATAATTTATTACTCGGGCTACCTATGGTAGAACGGTCTGGGTTTCGGCTCCGTTTTTGCATCTCGGACGTAGTCCGAAGACGTATTGCTATCGAAAATGTTCTGATTTAGTTTGTTTGTGGCAATCACGTGATTAACGAACATGTTACGTAAAGTAACGAAAGTTTGCCGAAGGTCGCCATTTTGTTTTGCTCACGAGGGCGAACATCGCTTCCTCAAAAATAACGTTTGGTGAGACTTATTATTGTTAACTGATGTGCCTGAGATGGTTTCAACTGATAACAAAAATTATCAATTGCAATACAGTGAGTCGATCGTTTTCTGGTGATGTATTTTTGACAGCTAACAATGAGCCTTTTGTGTCACATGAGCATGTCTTCAATAGAATATTTTCAAGTTCTTTATTAATTTACAGCAGTTGTTTGTTTGTTTACAATTGGTGTCCACACAATTTGTCCATACTGTTGCAATATTTAGACCTCTCCCAGAAGTATTCAAAAGTTTGGACTCTCACTCAAGAAACGTACATGGAATCAATGCCTTGTTCATCAGGAACTTGCATTTTAGCTTCAGTTGAAGGTATAGCAAACGTGGTGAAATATTTTCAATTTACATCATGTTGTCCTCAAGACAGAATTTTAAGCAGCGAAGTTCAACCAGACGTTGCTGACAGTATGGAGCTAAGTTAGCACCCTGTGAGTCGTGTCTACTGCCTAGCCTATAGTCAATGTGACTAGACATGGTAATTAAGATAAGATAAGATAGGTTTATTCATTGAAACTCTTGGCAGTATAGAACTGAATTATGAATACTTTCAAAATATTTAAACACATAATAGCTAGTTAAGATATACATTCAATAATACATTACATAAGTTAAAATTAATTACCCACCAACTACCTATATTTATATGTAACAAAGTTAGATAGTCTCAATGTCCTTGGCTGGGATATAAGGCAGTCAGTAGAGTTACCAGACCTTAAATTATAACCATGATTTATCTTAGTACTATTAGAATTAAGAAGGTGTTTCAAGGGGCCAGAAGTTTTGTTCCTATCAATAAACTTTTCACATATTTCCGATCTCCTATCACTGTTTAGCTGCCTCAAGAGATGTACTATATGATGTTATTTCACATCTCGTACTTCGTATTTCATATCTTGTATCTCATATCTCGTATCTGATATCTAGTATCTGATATCTCGTATCTCATATCTCACATCTTGTGCTTCGTATCTCATATGTTGTATCTCATATGTCGTATCTCATACGTATCTCATATCTCGTATCTCACATCTCGTACTTCGTATCTCATATCTCATATCCCACATCTTGTACTTCGTATCTCATATTTCACATCTCGTACTTCGTATCTCAGATCTCGTATCTCATATCCCGTACTTCGTATCTCACATCTCACATCCCACATCTCATCTCACATTTCGTATCTCATGTCTTGTATCTCATATCTCACATCTCGTACTTCGTATCTCACATCTCACATCTCATATCTCGTATCTTGTATCCCATATCTTGTATCTCATATCTTTTATCTCATATCTCACATCTCGTATCTCATATCTTGTATCTCATATCGCGTATCTTGTCTTTTGTATCTCACATCTCGTATCTCGCATCTCATATCGCGTATTTCCTATTTTGTATCTCGTATCTCATAATTCATCCCATCGAATTTCATTTTACTACACATCACTGGACTGGATTTGGACTTCACTTCACTTCACCTCACTTCACTTTGCTTCCCTTCGCTTCTTTTCGCTTCATTTCACTTCATTCATTTCATTTCATCCTACTTCGCTTTACTTCACTTCACTTTACTTCACTTCACTTCACCTCATCTCACTTTACTTTACTTTACTTTACTTTACTTTACTTTACTTTGCTTTGCTTTGCTTTGCTTTGCTTTGCTTTGCTTTGCTTTGCTTTGCTTTGCTTTGCTTTGCTTTGCTTTGCTTTGCTTTGCTTTGCTTTGCTTTGCTTTGCTTTACTTTGCTTTACTTTACTGTACATGACATAAGGTTTACTTTACGTCACGTCACTTTACTTATTTCTATTCACTTTACTCCAGTTTATTTTTTAATTTATTTCATTTCTTGCAAGGACGAGATAAGTATTTAAAATTACTGTTTGAACGAACTTTTTAGTTAATGGACGCTGTATTGCATTTGATGTTTGTGAATGCTTCAGCGGATGGTCTGAAGCCAGCTGCTCCATACCTGATTGCACAGCGGTGAATAAGTGCTCTGGAAATGGAGAATGCATTGAACCAAACTCGTGTCGTTGCTTTGATGGTTATCAAGGTGATATTTGCAACGCAACATTAGACTGCAGTCACCTTGGAAACTGCAGCGGTAACGGAGTTTGCTTGTTGAATAACGAGTTAATAAATACTTGCAGGTGAGAACTGCATATGAACGGATTACGATATAATAGAAAATCACTCAAACCTTGATTACCTCCCTTTGTAAAAGTAAGCGGGAAAACCGCAAGATTAGTCAAAATAGGCGAAGTAGATGCATGTTGTAAAAATGTTCTGTTGCTTCCACAAAGTAGCTACCAAATTTGACAGCGAAAAAGTCAATGAAGATGAATTTTAGGGATTTATACAATGGCCGAGTATTGTAGAACAATGGCAGAGTATTGTAGAACCATGGCTGAGTATTGTAGAACAATGGCAGAGTATTGGACTGAGTATTGAGAACAATGGCAGGGTACTGTAGAACAATGACTGAGTATTGAGAACAATGGCAGGGTACTGTAGAACAATGGCTGAGTATTGTGGAACAATAGCTGAGTATTGTAGAACATTGACTGAGTATTGTAGAACATTGACTGAGTATTGTAGAACAATGGTTGAGTATTGTAGAACAATGACTGAGTATTGTAGAACAATGGCTGAATATTGTAGAACAATGGCTGAATATTGAGAACAATGACTGAGTATTGTATAAAAAATGGCTGAGTATTGTAGAACAATGGCTGAGTATTGTAGAACAATGACTGAGTATTGTAGAACAATGACTGAGTGTTGTAGAACAATGGCTAAGTATTGTAGTAAAATGGCTCAGTATTGTAGAACAATGACTGAGTATTGTAGAACAATGACTGAGTATTGTAGAACAATGGCTGAGTATTGTAGAACAATGACTGAGTATTGTAGAACAATGACTGAGTATTGTAGAACAATGGCTAAGTATTGTAGTAAAATGGCTGAGTATTGTAGAACAATAGCCGAATATTGAGAACAATGGCTGAATATTGTAGAACAATGGCAGAGTACTATAGAACAATGGCCGAGTATTGTAGAACAATGGCTGAGTATTGAGAACAATGACTGAGTATTGTAGAACAGTGGCTGTGTATTCTGAAACAATGGCTGAGTATTGTAGAACAACGGCTGAGTATTGTAGAACAATATCTATATATTATAGAACAATGGCTGAGTATTGTAGGTGAGGACAGTGACGTATATTGTAAATTTTCTCAGGAGAACCCAAAACTTACGAATATGTAAAACACCCACAGACGAGATAGGTAATATCGTTTAATTATTTTTTGTTATTAGCTGCTACACAGGATTTACAGGATCTAGTTGCAGCCAATATGATTGCTCTGGTGTAGACGACTGTTCTGGCTATGGCAACTGCACTGAACCTAACCTTTGTTCCTGCAACGTGGGCTATGAAGGACAGAAGTGTTTGAACTTTTCTTGTGAAACATTGAATCGCTGTTCAGGTTGGTAAATTATTTTGTGATCTAGTTAATCGTTTAATTAATAGGTAGTTATTCCTGACGGTTTTTGTGTCGAGCATATGTAATAACCTCCGCCAGGAGGTTGTGTTTTAACCTCCGTGTATCAGTCCGTTTGTTTGTTTGTTTGTTTGTTTTTGTTTGTTTGTTTGTTTGTTTGTTTGATTGTTTGATTGATTGTTTGTTTGTTTGTTTGTTTGTTTGTTTGTTTGTTTGTTTGTTTGTTTGTTTGTTTGTTTGTTTGTTTGTCTGTTTCTGTCTGTCCATTTGTTTGTTTATCTGCCTATCTGTCTATCTATTTGTCTGTCTGTTTGTTTGCTTGTTTTATTGTTTGTTTGTTTGTTTGTTTGTTTGTTTGTTTGTTTGTTTGTTTGTTTGTTTTCCTGCTTGTTTATGGGTGGAAACAAAATTGCGACGGAGCCAACAAAATTATAAGATTTGTTATTTTTTACTGTCAAGACTCATATACATACTTGAAATGGATGTAGTTTCGTAAGGTTGTTTATCTTTATAGAAACTTTTTTTTTTAATTTAAGGTCGTGGCACATGCGTTGGATTTAAACAATGTAATTGCGACAATGGATGGATCGGAGAATCTTGCAACGTTGCACTTTGCAACGACGTAAACAACTGCTCGTCTAATGGTATATGTATTTCTCCTAACGAGTGTCAATGCTACGACCAATACGATGGAGCAAACTGCTCTCAAGAAGTTCTTCCAAATCTCAACGCCCCAGTATTTGCCAATATGTCTTACACCGTAACTGTCTCGGAAAACAGACAACGTGGCTTTCACGTGCTAACGATCTTTGCCAATGACAGTGATCCTGGAAAAAGTGGAAGCGTTACATACGGTATCGTGGAGCCCTCGATCACGTCTTATTTCATTCTTGATAAGACCACAGGACAAATAGTCCTTGCCCGGGAGTTGGATTACGAGAATCTAGTACAAACCAATTTCGTTTTTACCGTGACGGCTACAGATCATGGGAATCCGACGAAAAGCTCCGAAGTCACTGTTACAATAACCGTTACAGATGAGAACGATAACTGTCCTGTTTTCCAAACAAAACCTGGCAACTACAAATTACCGTTAACTATAGTGGCTAATGATAGAGACAGCAATAGAAATGGGCAGGTCGAGTTTTACGTAGATGACGATTCTGATCCGGATGGTAACTTTTACATTGATCAAAATAACAACGAACTTTTGGCCAGGAAGGTTCTCCAGCCTGGTGCATACCCATTGACGATTGTAGCGCGTGATCTTGGAGACAGTCCTTGTATTCGGGAACTTATATTAACCATTACTGTCGACAAAGAACTCGTCCCGGCTCCTAGTGTAAGCACGACAACGGTAATTCAGATACAGCCAAGTTCTTCGCTTCTTTTGGCTCGAAATTCCTCTCAACTAACATCTTCCTTGTCAATTTCTAAAATTATGACCGCTTTTACGAAACAACAAAGCTCTCCTCACTCAGCTGTTCCGACTGCATCGTCTACTCCAGTTCAAACAGCAACAAAAGCTTCTGCGCTGTCTTCACCTTTTGAATCTATGTCAACTATTGCCAGTAAAAGACCTAGTAGTAGTCTTGAGTCATCATCGCACCTTGAGACTTCAAGAACTACTAGTAGTTTTGTTGTTTTCGATAGCTCTTCGTTCCATAGTTCGACCAGTTCCTCCTTTGAAAGGACCAGTACCACTACTTTATTTATGAAGTCGTCCAGCTTTTTAGATATGGCTATCAGTTCAACTAAACTTATTTTACCGTCAAGTTCTCGGCGTATCACAAGCAGCTCTACCGCTCTAACGTCTGAAAATTTGATCCAAAGTTTGACGACAATAGCATTGTTGAACAGCTCGGCAACACCAGCCAGCAGTTTTGAAATGGAAACTTCTGAAGTAATCCAGAGTTCAATGGGATCACACGATATCTCTCTTACATCAACAACATCTCTTTCACGTGATATAAGCGCAATGATCACATCTCACATGCCTAATTCTTCCAGTGCATTCCGAGGTATAGGAAGACAGACCTCTGAAATCGTTATGGCTACCAGAACCACAGTGTCGCCTGAAACCTCTGCTATGTCAACAACGCCTCTGCTAAAAGATGTCCGCACTACAGCTATCGTCGGAAACAGCCCGACCAGCAGTGCAACTGGTTCCCCAACATATAAAGTCTTGGAAATCACCACTAGATTGAAAAATAAAGAGTTTATACAAAGCTTGGCAGACGAGAATAGTGTTGAGTACAAGACGTTACGAAAAGAATTAGAAAGCGCACTTTTACCGATTTTGAAAGCAATGAAAGGATTTGTAAGAATAATTTCAGTGATATTTAGAAAAGGCAGTGTCCTTGCAGATGTACAAATGGAAGTCAATCAAGAGAGTACGGCAGTTACGTCTGAGAGTGTAGTACGTGCAATCATTAATGCCAGTGACGCCCAAGGCAATATTGGTAAGCTGAACTTTGATATTTCGTTCTTGGATCGTTCGTTGGAAGAACCGACAACCAAACCAGATTTCATCGACAGTACAGCCTTCATTGTGACTATAGTAGTCGTTGGATTTACATTGTTGCTGTGCCTTGTGATAATAATGGTTAGTAATATTTAAAAATTATTCACCGAAGTGGAGGTGAATATCTACACTATACACCGACACTGAGGTGAATAATTGTTTAAGCATATACCTCATAAATGAAATAACAAGTTAATATTCTTATATTTTTCGGTATTTTTATACAAACAAACTGTGTCTTATTAGACACAGCCGCTAGCATTTGGCGTACTCGATATTTGTCGACAAAACAGTTTTTACAACTTTTGAATATATTAATGGCTAGAAAATTGTAAAGAAACATACCTGTGGACACTCCTCTACTTAATTTTGTTGACTTTTCTCGTTATTCTACAACATCAGCCTTGTTTATCAAGAAATCTCCTGCTTCAGTAAACAAAGCAAAACTGGCCGCCATTTTGTTTTGCCCGCAGGTGAATAGTGCACACTGATCTCTATAAAAGGACTGGATAGAGCATCTATTGTTCGGGAATTGATGCCGGAAGTGAGCAGCGGCGGCCATCTTACTAGGACCCACTTGGGTCCTAAACAATATGGCGTACATAGGAGTGGAAAGCAGTTTAACGACGTTTTTCGCCAAATTTGAGAAGTTTGCTAAGATTTACCACCGAATTAAGGTTCGTAATCTTATTTTATATAATAGTTAAGTGTTTTAAACTCTTTATTCCTTTTACAAAGGCTTTTTTTGCGAAAGATACCTGCCTATGTATTTGCTTCACGAATCACGGTATTAACAAAATAGTCGGTAAACAAATGTCTTCCAAGTCCGCATGTGTAGTTGTTTCTCTCTTTATTTTGTAGTATAAACGCCGTATTATTAAATGGTTTACTGTGATGGGTTTCCTTTAAGTTTTGATTGATTTATTGCCAATTATTAAATCCAAATGGGAATTCAAATTTGGAAACGTTTTAGCATAAAACCTTATACATGCAATTTATATAACTTAGTAAAAATCTTTAACGTGAACGCATATTAAAATTCAGTGAGATATTAATTATAACTTGTCTTTTTGAATTAGTATTTTAATTTGGACCCTTGATTTTACTAACTGGTCAATGACTCATTGACTATAAATGGGTGCCACACTCCCATGGACCCATAAATTAGATGCTTGAGTAATAAAATACACTGTCTATAATCTGCTAGGCTAATTACAAACCTTGGCATTAGTATTGTTTCTAATTTTTAAATAACCAAAGTAAGTTTGTGCTACTTCAAACGGTTCAGTGGTTCACATGGTTTTCTAATGTAGTATTTTCAGTTTGACTCTTTCAATATTTTTCTATTTGTCAGTTTGCTACCCTTGCTTATCTAGTTCAATAGTTCAGCATATCTCACTAGTCAGTAGTCATTAAAACGTGCTGCAAGTGATCTTTGCTCTATCATCTTAGTAGACTGTAATCTTTAGTTTATTACCTTTACAGGTTGTGCACATACATGTAATTGACTTGGCTTTAGTATCAGCTTTTAATACATGTATTTTATTTTGTAGTCCAGTGGCTCAGGTGTTAATCTGGATACAGATTGTAACCCTATGTAACATTTGCTCTGTTATTATAATAGTTATTGCTGTTCAATGATTAGAGAGATTTCAAAAGTGATCACAAGGTTAAGGGTTCAGTTGATTTTTGTTAATACTGTATGCATGTATATATTAAAAGCTTCTATATGTGGTGTGGCATTTCTATAATTTTAAATAAATATTTAGTTTTTTACCACAATTAGCATTACTTGTCTTCCAAAGAACACTATAGTAACTGACTTTTTAACTGGGGTTTTACCACAAAGGTTAGCTGTGGTTTCCTTCTCAAGATGGCAAACCCAAATTTTGCTGTACTGAGTCCATTGCAATGCATTTGATAAGGGCAAAAGTCCCCAAAACATAGAGTTTATATTGACAAGAGAATTCTATGATGGGATTATGAGAAGCCCTGAACATCAAGATGTGTCATTGAAAGTAGCTTCAACCAAAACAAGAGAATTAATGTATTTTCAAATATAGAAATATTAAAAATAGATTATGCAAATGCTCTTGCTGTTTTGTTGTGAATATTTATTTGCAGGTGGCTATTAATCCTATCAGTCAATACAGGAAGTTATATTTCATTTATGTAATAATAAACTTGTAGAGTGTCTGGGATACTGTTAGAATTTAGTTGGCATCCCAGACACTCTGCAGAAATGGTAATATCAACAGGTGCATTTACTTGTAAAAAATGTAAAGTTTAGCTGGGTTTTCATTGAAAAGCCAACCATTTAAAGCAAAAATTATGATTCAACTTTAGTGGTATAACTCAAAAAGACAAGTCATACTTTATAATATCTCACTATTATGTATGCCTCCATGAAGGCCTTTATTGTATAAATTGCATTGCAAGCTAATTTATTTCTATAGATCCATGTGAGTACAAAACCATAAAAAAACAATACACTTCTGATGGCAACAAGGTTGCCTATTAAAGAAACATATAAGGTGGCAAATGGACTTTAACTTTAACTTTAATCAATTTCAATACATTACATTGTTTAAATAATCTAATGTATTAGAGGTAAACCTAAAACAGAATTCAAGATTCCCTACTATAGGTCACCCAAGATACAATTATATACAATACAGTATACGATTATAAAAACCTAATAATTATAAATACATTACAATGAACAGCTGACATTAAATTTATTATAATAGTAAGAAAATAAATTCTTTCGAAAAATAGATAAAGAATTAGATTCTCTGATATTCAGAGATAAATTGTTCCATAAATAACAAATACGAACAAAATAAGAATTTTTATAAGCCTCTGTCCTACTAAAAGGAACATTGAGTGTAAGGTAATCAACGTTACGAAGAGGTTTATCACATGAGCGGAACGAAACATAATTTAAAATGTTTACAGAACATATGTTCTTAAAACATTTAAAGAAAAAAAGTAAATCAGTTATTTCTCTACGATATTGTAACGGTAATAAATTCAGCTTTTGCAAGCGCTCATGTTCAGACAAATCTTTACCCAGAATTAATCTAGTAGCTGTACGCTGGATTTGTTCTAATTTAACAATATTTCTCTTAGTGTATGGAGACCATACCACACTAGCATAATCCAAACGGGATCTAACCCAAGTTATATAAAGCAATTTCTTAGTTTTGACGTCCGGTATTTCTTTACATGTTCGATAAAGTAAATTGAGCATTTTTTTGAGCTTTAGAAGTTACGTGGTCTACATGACTATTCCAACTAAGGTTATGAGTAACCAAAACACCAAGATCTTTCTTCACATCTACACGCTCTAACTTAGTTCCTCCAAGAAAATAATCTCTATCAAATACAGATTTAATACGAGCAACCCTCAAAACCTTACACTTCGAGATATTAAACTCCATTCCCCATGTAGAGGACCACTTTAATAACTCATTCAAATCGTTCTGTTACTTATCTCCATCCTCCTGACCAAGGACTAATCAAAAACATTTAGAGTCATCAGCGAATAGGGGTAACGATGTTGCCTTAGAAATTACGTTTGGCATGTCGTTAATGAAAATTAAAAAAAGAATCGGTCCCAAGATTGACCCTTGAGGCACCCCCGATGTTACTGGAAGAAAATCAGACTCTACATTATTTATCACAACCCTATGTCTTCTGCCAGTTAGGTAAGATCTAAACCAAGACAACAATGAACCTCTAATACCAAAACATTCAAGCTTATACAACAACTTTTCGTGTGGAACCCGATCAAAGGCCTTAGAAAAATCAAGATAAATAACATCAACCTGTTGCCTCATCTCAAGAGCCTTAGCAAACTGATGAACTACTTGAGATAATTGAGACACAGTTGATTTACCTGGCAGAAAACCGTGTTGCCATTGCGTAAGATAAGGAAATATAAAATCAAAAGACTCATTGTAAACTAACCTCTCTAGTATTTTAGATAGTATATCTAAGAGCGAAATCCCTCTATAGTTAGGAACTACTGTCTTAGAATCACTCTTATGAATGGGAACTAGGTTTACATCTTTCCATTTTTCAGGAAAAATCCCGATCTCCAAAGACGTATTAAATAACCGAGTCAAAGATGGTGCAATTTCCTCTGCACATGCTTTTAGGAGTTTGGCAGAGAAACCCAGTGATGCCTTATTGACATCAAGCGATTTAAGTTGATTAGACACATTATCAACACTTAAGTGTAGTACGCTTATTTCGCTAACAATATTGTAGTCAAGCATGGGTAAGCGATTGGCTGTACTACCCTGATCAGGCGGCCCAAAAACTGAATGAAAGAATGCGTTAAACACATTAGCCTGATCAATAGGTTTACAAGCTTGTACTGACCCATACTTAACTATTCCTGGGATCCGACTAGTTTTAGTAATTGCTTTGTAATAAGTCCAAAATTTACGTGGATTATCCTTAAGGGAATCACTAAGGTCAGATAAATGTCTGCGCTTTTTGAACTTAACCATTCTTTTGACCTGCTGTCTTAGCTTACGAAATCTTTCCCACTGGTGTGCATGCTGAGTCGTTTAACTTGGCACGGCGTCTGACTCTATTATTTTTTCTGATCAACTGCAGAACATCTTTGTCAATCCATGGAGGTCTATTAGCATCTTTAATCACAATCTCTGGGACAAACTCATCGATGCATGCAGAAAACAAATCATACCAGCAAACAATGCTGGAATCAATGTCATTATCCACAGATGCTATATCCCAAGATCAGAGAGATGACTCGATGCAAATTTCAAGCCAACTAGATCAGCCTTTTTTAGATTGTAAACAGTTCGTCGCTGATTTTTTCGGCGCTGAACTCTTGTTAATAAGGAAAAACTAACCACAAGATGAACTGAACTAAATTCATCATCCACACTAACGTCAGATATTTCATTGGGATGATTATAAAAAACTAGATCCAAAATAGACCGACTAGTTTGTGAGATTCTTGTAGGCTCTAGTACAACTTGAGTGAGGAAATGCGAATTGATTATATTACAAAATTCATTTCCAATTGCAAAGTTGTTCACTACGGTGAGATGCTCCCAGTCAACGTTAGGCATATTAAAGTCCCCAGCAATACACACTCTTCCAGTATCGACCTCTTCCAAGTTTTTAGGCAAACACTCAAAGTAATTCATAAATAAGGAACAAGTCGGTGGTCTATAGGCCACACAAAATGTTATTTTGAAGCTATTCGAAGGAAACATCTCGCAAACTAATATCTCCGAGTTTTGTGGTTCAAGATCGCGCCTTCTGTAGGCCAGAATATCGGACTTTACAGCAAGCATAATACCTCCTCCTCTTCTGTTGTCGCTTCTATCCTTTCGAAATATGGAATACGCATCAGATAGTAAAATTTCATTATCCAAAACACCATCATGAAGCCATGTCTCTGTGACAGCAACAACATCCAAACTGTTTCCGTGGACAAATTCCTGAAACTCCGTCAGCTTATTACACAAAGAGCGGCTGTTTAAGAGAGTACAACTCAACTTTAACCGATTGTCTGTAGCTGTCCATGAACGTGACGAATTTGATGTAATGGGACCAGGATTAAGTTGGATATCCCCACTGAGGATAATTCGGGTTTGGTGAAAAGTTCGACTTGAGTTTGAATAATAACTCACTCTTGAGATGAAGAACTTACGCTTGCGAGAAACGTCAAAACTAATATGGCGTCGTACGTTCTTCCACGAGGTTTTATGCTAGAACTTTTCCAAATTTGAATTCTCATTTGGATTACTCGGCAATAAATCAATCAAAACATAAAGGAAACCCATCACAGTAAACCATTTAGTAATACGGCGTTTATACTACAAAATAAAGAGAGAAACAAGTACACATGCGGACTTGGAAGACATTTGTTTACCGACTATTTTGTTAATACCGTGATTCGTGAAGCAAATACATAGGCAGGTATCTTTCGCAAAAAAAAAGCCTTTGTAAAAGGAATAAAGAGTTTAAAACACTTAACTATTATATAAAATAAGATTACGAACCGTAGTTAGGTGGTAAATCTTAGCAAACTTCTCGAATTTGGCGAAAAACGTCGTTAAACTGCTTTCCACTCCTATGTACGCCATATTGTTTAGGACCCAAGTGGATCCTAGTAAGATGGCCGCCGCTGCTCACTTCCGGCATCAAAATTAGGGCGCGAGAAACAATAGATGCGCTATCCAGTCCTTTTATAGAGATCAGTGATAGTGCAGGATATCCCGAGCTAGAAGAACCAATCAGATTGCGTGAAAAGCACTATTCATCTGCGAGGTATATGTTAAAATTCATTATTATATGCCTAAGTTTGCTTTCATGCCATGGCGCACGTTGACCGGTTGCTGAATGCTGAGAGGTTTGGAAAAAAAGCATATTGATTGTTTGCAATCACGTGACATTGGACGCCATCTTGATTGATTTCCTGTTAACATACCCTAGCCAGGACAAACATGTCGGTCAGCGGTATGTCAACAGTGTTTGGAAAAATGGCGTAGGTAACGTCATGTGCAAACGATCTATTGCTCTCCTGGGCCGTGAGAGGAGTACGCTTTTTACGGACTGCTAAGTTTTGGCGGGAAAATCTCTGAGTTGATTTGAAAGAAAATAACAGAGAATTAGGCATGCTTGTTGAGAAAATTTTAACAATACGTCCAAGGACATTAATGTTACTTTTCTTGAAAGCTGTTTTAAGCGAGGCAAATAAATGTCTAACAGATATAAACATGAAGCGAAGCGAACAGCTCAAAGGTAACTTAAACGGCAACATTCGAAGACGAACGCAGCAAAAAAAAAAGACAGAGAAGAAGACGAACCAAAAGCCATATAAAAACTTCGTATTAACCTCGTTTGTTCGGTCTGTACAGGAAAGTATTTGCCCTCGGCTTTTTTTGCACAAACCTCGCTCTTCCGTCTCTCGGTCTTTACGAAAACCCCAGGCAAATACTTTTCCGTACATACATCACACTCGGTTAATATAAAGTCTTTATCGTACAAGCACAGTGCAACAACGACACAAATACACCTCGTACGTTTTAAATTTTTGAAGCTCTCATTGACTGTACGTTATTTAGTACTTGTGGGAAACTATCGTATTCGGTTTGCTGATTGGTTATACGTCATTGTTTTTTTCAGCTGAATGTTTTCGTTATGTCTGTCGGCAATGGCGGTAGTAAATGTCGCGAGTCAACGTGAAAGTATATAAGCTCTCGAGAATTGGTCCTAGAAGAGGCATTATTAAAAACTTATTGGCCGAGCGTAAGGTCTTTACGGCAAAAAGACAAAGGGCAGGATAATTTTGCCGTAAAACCGACCAAGCGAAGTTAATATGGGTTTTATTATATGGCCCCTTTCTAGTTTTATTTAAATGTCGAGATTACAAACAGCAAAGACCGAAGAAACCGACTTTCCACGAGAGCACTTTCAGTTCCCGTAAACATGACTGTCGTATTGAAATTCATGAAAATGTAAATTCATTTTTACGATATCAGAGTGCCATTTTAGCTTGACTTTTTGATTTTGTTTTTCCGACCGATCTTTTCTGGTTTGTAAAGACCGCTTAAAAACCAATCAGATTGTAGAAAAATTGCGTTAACGCCGCTCACGTCATATAATAAACAAATTACGTAGGGTCTGTTTACATGGGAGCCGGGACGTGACAAGTAACTGGACGGGACGTTTTTCATCCCAGATTTGTATGAGAATGTTTTCGGGCGGCACAATTGCGACCGGGACGTTTCACAACACAGCTAGAAAGTTATAAAAAATACAAAATAACAGAGAAGTAAATATAATTTGGCGTATTATAAAGAGCTGCTGTCCTCCTCCTAGCTTAAGAATCTAAATAAATACTCGAAACGCTATCCGTCATATCGTATATTGCGTTATATGGCGATTGAGGAAACCGGGATCCCGGTTAGGCGGGACGGGGACAAAAATGTCCTGGCAAACAAATTCTTCATATAAATGAAATGAGATAAATAAATGGAAAATATAGTAGCGATGCGATGCCGCTTAACGTCCCGTCCAGGCAATCGTCCCGTCCCGCCTTCCATGTAAACAACCCCTGAGTGGTAAATGCTTTGTTCGATTTTATTTAATCGTTTTGATATATTTCCTCATACTTTGCTCATTCGTTCTATAATACATCACAACTCGTGAATAAAAATCGTATTCAGTGTCTATAAGCTGCTTATTGAGGATAGCATTATTTAGTAAGGTGCGAGATAGGATAAATAATTAAGGGTGGATGCTTTGAATTTAAAAACATTTTGTTGTGCTTTTTAGGTGTGTTATGTCAAAAATAGAAAGAAAAATGAAAAACGGAAATATCGTGTTGAGCGACCTATGGAGTTAGGCGCTGTTACAAACCAGCATTTCGACTACGAAGAATAATATCATTCGTTTGCTGTCTTTTGTCTTTTATTTCGTTTCATTTCTTTTCTTTCTTTCTTTGTCTATCTTGCATGCATATTTCTTATTTTTTATGCTAATTCTTTAACAACTTTTTTGCTAAAATATATTCCATTACCTACTCATATAACTAACACAGCTGACAAATGTTTGCGCATCCGTGAGTTTGCAAGAGTAAACATTGCAAGAAATGTGGTGTAATAGCCGTGGCAACAACAACTATAGACAGTGAAGACTAAGTAAGGCTCGACTATTCATTTGTGTTTCAAAAAGAAGGCCATGAAAATTACGAAAGAGCCGAACTCAGAATATTTGAAGATAATAATAATGCAGCTATATACAGCAAGTATACGCGCCTGAAAATTTTAATATTTTTCTTACTGTCGTGTCAATGGAAGCGTTCCGTAATATATTGTTGCAATATATTCCTGAAGTTGAACAATTCATTTGATAAGATTCGTGGACAACTTCCTGTTTTGAATTATGTTTTCAATTTGATTGGTGTTTGGCAAATAACCCTCTGTTTCTTATTGGTTGTTTAAAAACTATAAATTAACCAATCAAATTTAAAACAGGAAGTTAGCAATAATTTTCATCAAATGAATTGTTCAACTTGAGGAATCTATTGCAACGATATTTTAGGAACGCTGCTATTGCCGCGGCAGTAAAATTTGCAAGAAATGTGTGGCAGTCTCGTCGATTTTTATAGTTTCCCGCCCTTTTTTGGTCAGGAGCTCGCGCAGGTGCAAAATGCTTGACAGCGGTGTTCATATAACTATATATAACTACATATAACTATATATAATTCATCGGGACAGATGTTCAATATAGTGACAGCTTTTTTTTGTCGTTTTTGATAATTTTTTGTTCTTAATTTAATTAATAGCAAAAACACATATTATTAAGTAATCATTTCACAATGCATGCTTAATTGCTTACTAGTCAATGACATGTAACCAGTGTATGTATGTATGTATGTGTTAATGCTGGTGATTTTGACATATTTTTTATAGTACTGCTATTTTATTTTTTTTGTTAGTCGTGAGCGGGCGGAATCCCAGGCTTTCCTGCAATTTGATTGACTGCGTGAGCGTGCAGTTTTTTACGATATCTTGGACCGCAGTCCAAAGAGTTATTTTTTTACATTCTGTCAATTAAAATTGACCGATTTTCATGCAAATGAGTTTTATTATCCAAATGGTTTTTGACAACTTCATGTGTAAACAGCGAATTTTAAAAGAAACGCTGGGAAAACTGTGACAAAGCAAAATTTACGAGTGACATTTATAAAGAAAACAGTTTAAAACGGTAGGAAAAACATACATAAACTTGTGAACACAGTATTTTGAATCACTAAATGAAACTATATAGAAGTATATATAAAAAATCATACAACGAGATTAAGATAGAAAAGCTCAGTGAAACCTTTTGACACTAAACTGTCTTTCTTCTGTTGTCCAACCGCTATACTCGACAAAATCGCTACAAGTCTTTACCTTTTAGTCAAACATTTTCCACATGCCAACCTTATCGTCTCATGTCCTTGAAACTTGAAATTACAAATGGCTTACTGACAAGCATTTTCGTCTTCAAACTCGAGGACCACACTTTCAATTTTCATGCAGTCAGCTAAATATTGAAAGCGACTTTCCAAGCGAACAGCCAAGAACGAGCAAGCGACGAAGAAGAACGACGAAAAATCTTTATCAACTAAACTTTAAAAAACACTTGGACTGCATTTTGACTTCCCTTCGTAACTAGATCTTCAAGTTTTGAATGTTTTTTAATCACAAAAAAGGTTCCAAGCTTCCCTGTAAGACAGCATGTCGGCAGTTGTTTACTCTCGAACGATAAACTTTGGACTTTTGAATATCACGTGAACGTCATCTCGATTACGCAACTTAATTCAATTAATGTTAATTTCTCTAATTATGTAACAAAAAAATAAATTTACCTTTTTTAAGACCTCGGGCAAATATTTTTCTATACGGACCTCCCAGCCGGTAAATAACATATATATCTCACTTCATCTCGGCTAGTCAGTTCAGTTCGAAATATACTAATATAGTAAGGTTTGAGTACTGCCGAAATTATTGAACGTCGTTTCTAACGTTTCGAGCGAAGGCCCTGCGTCAGAGAGAAACGTTAGAAACTGTGTTTAGACGGAAGTCTGAAGTAAAATATCTAAAGAAAGAACGGCGCGAATGTATAGAAAAAGTCCTGTTTAATGAGGATGTGCTAGCTGTACTCTGTACTGGTTATGGCAAGAGTTTAATATACCAACTTCTCCCAAGCGTCTACGAAGAGAGAGCGAAGAGAGTTTATAAGAGACGTGCTCGTGAATGAATTACTCCGACACAATTCTGGATTGTAGTCGTGAGTCCGCTTGAATATCTAAGGAAACAGCAAATTTCAAACTTGGAACGGCTGGTTTGTGCGATTAAAGCTTCGTCGATAGGAAATTCAGAAAATTCATTTGGGGGCGGAAAGCGGCCAGGTAAAGAATTGTCCCCACTTAGCCTAGTTTCTAAGCCTTCCTCGGTTGACACGTTGAAAAATTATATTCTGGGTAAAAATTTCAAGCTTCTAGTTAAACGGGAAATATTTAAAAAATGGGAAAACGTCTGTCGTTTTGGTTCATTGCGTCGATTTCCTGTTTATTTGTAATAATATTATTTGGGACAGTGGTTCGCACATTTTTGACATTTTAACAAGTTTCATAAAACGCAAAATCTTGAACTATATATCAAATGAAAGCTCATTCAACATCTGACAACATACGTACACAATATATTTCAACGATGCGTAGTTCTGAAATTACTAGTCATCTTGTTCCACAACGCAAGATGCCCCGTGCAAATGATATCCCGTATTGTCGCCGTGCCACTTCGGCTACGACAAGTTTGCTACTCACCACTTTCTCTCTTGGAAGCATTCAAAAGCCGTCGATTACTTGCTGTTTAAAATGCTGTTTAGTTCTTAAAATTTAAAACTCCTCGAACTTCCACTTGCGAAGATTTCGATCTCTGGCGGCGCATGCTCTTTTCAATCGGCAACCTGTTTTTCGGTTTCCGGCGATGGATTATCCCACCCCAGGTCGAGCTCACTCCAAAATTAAGGATTATCCTTAATTGTCAACTCGCCTAGAATTAAGGATAATCCTTAATTTTAAATCCCCCATACACCAACCCCGAACCACAACCCCCCGGAAACCCTAAACCTAACCACAACCCCCTGGAAACCATAAACCTAATCACAACCCTCCGAATGTCCCGCCTCTAGGATGTTTAGCTTTATGTGTTCAAGTTTAACATCCCGCTTGTGGGACAGATAAATTAATTTTACAATTAAGATATATATGTTATTTACCGGCTGGGAGGTCCGTATAGAAAAATATTTGCCCGAGGCCGCATGCCGAGGGACATTTTTGAGACCGAGGGCAAATATTTTTCTATACGGACCGACCAACGGTAAATAACTTATTTATTTTTTTGTTACATAATTAGAGAAATTAAAGTGCCTCTATGGCCTGTGGGGTCTTTACATATTTAAATAATTTAGGTTAAAAGAAAATGTTTCCCGAAATTTTTTCTCAAAAATATTAAATCCCCTCCCATTGACAGCGCTCCGAAGTTGGCCAAATCAGCCCAAATCGCGCCATTTTGAAAGTTAACCGTTTGTCTTGGGCCTGGGCTCTAATTGATAGAGCTACGTCACAGTCGGAACGGAAGTCAGACCATAAGACAATCCACCAAAATAAAAAGGACAGATAATCTTCGATCTGCGCGCAGTTTATGGAAATTATTTTGAAATAGAGACTTGCCGAAACTGTATTCGTGGAGCGACTAATAATTTAAAGGTAAGTAGACTAGAAAACCTGGCGTGTTGCAAATGTGTCGAAACAACACGCCGTTTTGTCCTCTCAGTTGACACGCTGAAAGTGTGTTGAACACACTTTTGACGTGTTGTATTTTAGGCGTGTTGTAGTTAGACGTGTTGCATAAAACACGCCTTTGACGTGTTGTATATTGACTAAAACACGCATTTGGCGTGTTGTATCAAACACGCATTTGGCGATTTGGCCATTATCAAAACAACACGCCGTTTTGTCCTGAAAACAACACGTCAAGCAAGAACACGTCAAGAAACAACACATATAAAAAACAACACATCAAGAAACAACACGTCAAGAAACAACACACCAAAATAAACATCACGCCAAGAAACAACACATCGAAATGTGTGATCTGAGAGAACAAAGTAAAACACTCAACAACACACAAATTGTGTGTTAAATTTTAGTTGGTATATATATACTGTAAAGGCGCTCGAATAAATAGTCTATAATATATAATTGGTACTGATCTCAATGAGAATTGGCAATCTATTGATTGTCTCGCATACGTAACGTCGCCTAATCTTCGTAATTTAATAGTTCGTTTCTTGGCATTAATTTTTGTTAATCAATTAATCTGTTCTATAGCGTAAATAAAACATAAATCGTTTTAGATATCACGTTCCTTTTTTTCACTTCACGCAGTTCTGCAAACCTATAATAAAATAGTAAAAGAGTAATGTAAAAACTATAAATTAAATTTCATAAACCCTAATACTATAATTTAAACACCTTAGTACTCTAATGTCATAATACCATATTGAGCAATGAGCAATGAGCAATGATTTATTTAACGTCGTAAGCACAGGATGTTGGTCGCCCAATCATCCGAGCCAGAGGCTCATGTTAAAAGTGCACGACATAAACTAAGACCTAAGTGTTGATTTTACGATTTTATACAATTAGGCCTAGAGTATTTTGTCATTTTAATAGTATACACTCTACACTCTGCACTCTCAAACCTCCACACTCTCTGTACTTCACACTCTGCACTCTACACTGTACACTCTGCACTCTACACTCTGCACTCCACACTCACTGCACTCCACACACTCCACACTCTCTGCACTCCACACTCTCTGCACTCCACACTCTCTGCACTCCACTCTCTCTGCACTCTACACTATGTACTTTCCACTTTGCTACACTATGCAGCCTGCACTCTGCTCCGCACTCTACACTCTGCAGCTTGCACTCTGTACTCTGCACTTTCCACTCTGGCTCTGCAGTCTTCACTCTGCAGTCTACACTCTGCAGCTTATACTCTCCACTCTGCAGTCTTCACTCTGTAGTCTACACTCTGCAACTTGTACTCTCCACTCTTCACTCTGCAACTTGAAATCTGCAGCTTGCACTCTACAGCTTGCACTCTGCACTCTCCACTCTGCAGCTTACACTCTCCACTCTGTAGCTTGAACTCTGCAGCTTGCACTCTGCAGCTTGCACTCTACACTATACACTCTGCAGATTGCACTCTCCACTCTCCACTCTGCGGCTTGCACTTTGCAGCTTGCACTCTGCAGCTTGCACTCTGCAGCTTACACTCTCCACTCTCCACTCTGCAGCTTGCACTCTGCAGCTTGCACTCTGCAGCTTGCACTCTGCAGCTTGCACTCTGCAGCTTGCATCTGCAGCTTGCACTCTACAGCTTGCACTCTGCACTATACACTCTGCAGCTTGCACTCTGCAGCTTGCACTCTGTACTATACACTCTGCAGCTTACACTCTGCACTCTGCACTCCACACTACACCCTGTACTCTACACTACACCCTGTACTCTACACTACACGCTACACTCTGTACTTTCCACTCTCCACTAAGCACTCTGAAATCTGAAATCTGCTCTCCGAACTCTACACTCAGCAATCTGCACTCCATACTCTGCACTCTACACAACCTACACTTTGTACTCTCCACTAAGCACTCTCCATTCTCCACTCTGCACTCTCTGTTCTACACTCTGCACTCTCCATTCTACACTCTCAGTGCACTCTACACTCTCAGTGCACTCTACACTCTCAATGCACTCTATCTACACTCTCATTGCACTCTCCACTCTCAGTGCACTCTACACTCTCATTGCACTCTACACTCTCACTACTCTCTCATTGCACTTTACACTCTCAGTGCACTCTACACTCTCCATTCTACACCAAGAACTCTGCACTCTAAATTCTAAACTCTGTACTCTGCATTTTCCAATCTGCACTCTAGACTCTACGTACAATTAAAATTCAGTAAAATTTTGCTGTTAAGAACCTTCATCGGAATTTTTTTGCGTAAAACCTGCATATTTATATAATTGATAGTGGTCAACAGAGAGTTTATATAGTTTGTAATACATAATTGCTTTAATTTATAGATGATTTCATTCAAGCCATTTATTAAATTGCTTTTTTGTGGGTTTAATAAAGGGCATGTACAAAACTAGTGATCACTTGATATTTAGTAATGCATTTAGAATACTTGTTCTTTGACTATCTCTTCCAAATTTTAAATTGTTTGGTTGCATTATTTCTTGCCGGACTTCATTAGGGAACTCAAATAAACAAAACTTCAAAAAAAGACAAGGGAACAGAGGTCTGCAATTAAACCACATTTCTCTGTTTAAGCGAACTAGTCTTTTTGCACTGAATGAAGGAATGTTTGTGATACAAGGGATGTTTTGTATGCTTCCTGAAGCTAACAAGCAACATTTCTTGTGAAGTTTATATTTTATAGTCTTTTTAGATCTACCAAATATAGGTTGATAGTAGTTAATTGTAAATTCAATTGGATTGGGAAAATTTAGGACGACAGCTCATGGGTTATGGCGGCGGATGTACATGCAAGGATTTAAAAGTTTAAAAAATCCGTAAAAAATTCGATTTTGACTAGATGTTTAGGACAAATATGTGTTTAGTGAACAATTTACTTTAATCGTTATATGAATTCTTACCTTATGTACAATGATATTACAGCGTTGTAGTTTCATACAGTATAAACTTCATGTCAGATAACAAACAAAAACGAAAACCCGAACCATTGTATTTCCACACTTGACTGGCCAGTTTGAGATGCTTTTTCTTTTACATTGGGTTCTCAAGAGTTGAACATAAAAATAGAAACAATATTATATTATTCATATGATATTGATAGGTTTTTTTTAATCAACGTCGTGGCGTTCATGCCGTTATAAAATTTTACTTACTGTGTCCAAAGCTTGATATTCTTCGTAACATTTCTTTATTAAAAGTCCTCAGCTCTGCCTGGTAGTGGTATTTACAGTTGTAGTGAACTTTGTCTCTTCCAAGGATACAATTCAGACGTTATAAATGTTGTGGTTTACTGTTATTTTCTCAAAAAAACTCTTTTAATTTTCAAACAAAAAACATATAAAAACCTTCGCCCTGTGGCCCCAGAGCTCTGGACTTCGGACTGAAAGAAGTGGCGTGATGTTTCGTCATCACTTTCAATATATGGCGCGGTTTACCATATAAGGTCCGGTTACGTCACCAGCTTGCAGCAACAACACGTTAAACGTGTTCTTTTAACACGCTGGCGTGTTCTTCACTGACAGTCATCGGCAACAACACGTTAATGTATGTTTTTCATTCTTCAGTAACAACACGTCGGTGTGTTCTTTTAACACGCTGGCGTGTTCTTCAGCAACAATTTTTGGCGATAACACGTTGATGTGTTCTTTTAACACGTCGATGTGTTCTACTCCAACAACACGTTGATGTGTTGTTTTAACACATCGGCGTGTTTTATGGCTTTTGCAACACACTTTTGCTGTGTTGTGGCAGTTTTTTGACGTGTTGTCGACAGTTGATGGCGTGTTGTTTGAATTTGGTGTGTTGTTACAACACGCTAGAACTTATTTAGACGTGTTCTTCCAACTGCATAATGAAAAAAAAAACACATCGACGTGTTATAACTTCACAAGGCAAGGTTTTCGTAACACGTCAACGTGTCCGATAAACACGTAGACGTGTTCTAACAACACGCTTACAACACGTCAAGTTTTCTAGTGTACATTCGATTATTTCGGTATTTTCATTAAATAGTGAGTTAAATTGCAGACTTTTGATGTTGTCATAGTTAAAATGGCGCATGTAACAATCATTTCCGAAACATGCAGCCAAAACTAACCCTGTAACTAAAAAATAAACATGTTTTGTGCTTTTTGGTCACAATATTTGGAATAATAACATCTTTATTTAAACTGATAAAAAACCCGATCAGCTAATAAATATTAGCTGGTATAAACCGGTGACCAGTATACAATAAATTTCAAAGTATATCTAAATTATTTAGTAATATATCTGATCTATATTTAGTAAATATACATGGTTAAAATGTTTAATAAAAAGGAAATGTTATATGCTACAGCGATGTTCGTGAGCATCTGTTTCTAAAAGATACTTAAAAACGTTGGTTTTAAAAGAAGACAATGTGTTCAAGTCCCGCAAGGCTTTTGGTAAAGCGTTCCACTCTTTTGCTGCTGAACACTGAAATGACGACTGACCCATTTTCGATTTTGTTGGAATTACGTGCAACAACGTGGTGTCTCTCAGGGATCTAGTGGAATATCTACAAAACTTTCGGTAACTTTATATCAGTTTACTCGCCTATTTGACAAAAATGCTCATTGGTCTGACGAGTACGACATCATCGCCATTGTTGTCGAGGCTCTGCTCGCAGTCAAAACTAACCCTGTAACTCAAAAATAAACATGTTTTGTGCTCTTTTGTCGCAATATTTGGAATCCCAAATGGAATATCTACAAAACTGTCGGTAATTTTACATCAGTTTACTCGCCTATTTGACAAAAATGCTCATTGGTCTGACGAGTACGACATCATCGCCATTGTTATTGTCGAAGCTCGCAGCATAGAAAATCCAGAATATATTGTCTTCTGGATTGTCTATGCTTGCAGTCAAGACTAACCCTTGCCTCAGAATCTTGTGTGCGCAGTTTGCAAAACTGACTCTATTTGTAAACCAGCGTAATATGTTACATATGTAATCTACTATAACCTAATGTCTACATGTATGTGCATGTACAGTATATCTAACTAATACGATATCAATTTTATTAATTTTATTAATTTTATTATTTGCTGCCTTAAGCCTTCTAATCCTTGACTATCAAACTGTTGAATAACTTTATCAAGAATTCTAAGTGTCCAGGAATGATCTTTGTAAACAGTCACTGACTTTGTTATCATGGGACAGTCTTTCTTTCTTTGTTGCAAGTAAACAACTCTTAAATATTCTTCATCGCCTTTCACTAATGTCCAACCAAAAGGAAGACCAACGCTATTAATGGTGTTAACTAAGTCTTTAAGGATTTGTGGTTGGATAACTGTTTATAGGTGCAGCAAGTGGTTGACATCTGTTGTTGTGTCCAGTGCAATTGCTGTTGGTATTATTCAAATAAGCTTGTTCTGTCATTAAGTATTTCACCAATTGAAACTGGTACCAAGACAGGGGGACTGTCTCTGTCTGAAAAAGGATAAACATTAAAAGCAATTTCATTTAATGTACCAAAATTGAATTTTTTTTATTGTCTGGATAGTCATCATTAAGGTATTATACTATACCTAGTAACATTGCTATAAAGTAATAGTATAAACCAACTACTAGTGGGCTTATATTTTAAGCTTTATCATATAGATATTGACAAAACACATCGTTAAATATCTTCATACATAAAAGATTGCTAACATTTTCTTCATATTTTAAATGACAGGATTGAAGATACAAACTTTAATTTCTTGCATTATATTGTTAATATCCTTGTTCATTTTAGTATATATATATATACAGTATATATATATCATTAAACACAGTCTATCAACGTCACTTCCAGATGTCCATATAATAAATAGAACATTACACGGTTGCTCAAAGATATGGATTTTATGTTCTCGTGGTAAGAACAATATCTCACTCGTTCGCTACGCTCACCCGTGACATGTCCTTGCCACTCGAACATAAAATCCATATCTTCTTGCCACCGTGTAATATCCCCTTTATATGTTCATCTGTTGATTATGTTGTTCTATTGATTGGCTGCCTGCAAAACCGTACAGAACTTCTTTCTTGAAGTGTTATATTAGTCCTCTTAGAATCCTACCAGGATCTTTATGTTATGTAGGATTTGTTTGATTTTGTACTAAAGAGTCATTCAGTTTTAGGTACATGTTTTATGAAAGCAAGGGCGGCGGAACAGGGGGGACTAGGGGGCTATAGGTCCCCCCAATATTTCTGACGAGGGGGCTAAGCCCCCCCAATATTTTTAGGTGTGACGATAATAATGAGTCAGTTATAAAGGCACCTATAAAGAACGTAATGCAAAGTGTGAAACTGAAAAGAATAATTTAGAAACGTGCAATAATAAGAAATACGGATATTCAGCGAAAGACAAAAGGTTACTAAAAGCTCTGATACGTGTAATATGTTTCCTGGTTTAATAATTTAAACCGAAAAGCACTCGCACACATCTCCCACAGTTTCCATGGCTACCCTCTTGCTTTAAACGCTCGCCAGTGGACTCAGCTGAATGCGAAAAATTTATTTAAATCATTGACGAAAGGTTAAAATGCCACACCCCTGTGCTACAATTTTTTTGTGAATTAGCCCCCCCCCCCCCTGAATATAAAACATCTTCCGCCGCCACTGTATGAAAGCCGATGTATACAATCATAGCCAATAATTGCTTCATCTTTTTATAAAAGAAGTATGTGACACAGCTCTATTAAAGATATAGCACTAACCTGGCACATCATCATAAGAATTGTATTCATTGGTTTGTTCATCTAATAAAGGAACAAAAGAATTCGAGTTATTGCTATATTCAATTTCTTAATGTTTTTTTTGCTTCAGAATGAAAATATAAGAGATTAAAAAAGGCGTTAAACAGTTTAACATAAATTTTACCACTTGCACTGCCAGTAACTTTTTCCAACACCATGGCAACTTACAAGGTAAGAAGTGTGAAGCAAAAATAAATAGAAGTAATTTACCTTCTTCATCTAAATCCAATGGATTTGAAAAATCTAATAAAATAAGACATATTTTTATACATATATAGCAAAGTTAGAATAAACTTGAAATTATTATAAATATAGTTTTGTGTACTGTAGTAAAATGAAATTCCAAGCTAAAGCTGCACATCGGACTTAACAATTACTACGTTTAGCGCGTATAAAAAGTATATTCCCCTCGCTTACGGCGCGAAACGGATATGGGATAATTGCACGATCCATACGTTTAAACTAGTCCGAAAAAAATTACACCCACGTACAAAACCGGTACCAGGCCGTGCAAGACGATTCAATCTTGCCCGATGTGCATATGCATATATAACGTGTACTCACTGATTCCATTTCCCTACGCCATCTGATTCGTTGCTGCTTTGTTTTAAAAAGAGACTACCATGTGAACAATGGTTGGAAAACAGAAAACCTTTTGTTAATGTACCTTTTACTGGAGTTGTTTTAACTTAAAACGCTAAAGTTCAGACAGCTTTCTAAGGGGGTGATTACATGCATGGACCGCATTTTAAATTAGGCTAAGACGCGAGATAGAGCACCAAAACCTTTTATTGACATGATCATTTGTTTCATAACTCCTGGGAAAACAGTAGCTTTTCATCACAATATTTGCAAGTAAACGCGTAGACAAAAATAATACCTTGCAATTTTGGTAAAAGCGAAATAAACAACGTACGCCAAAATTATGATCGCCGACGATCGTTCGTGATCGCTCACGATCGCTGGGATAGAACATCTCAGCGATCGTGAGCGATCACGATCGCCGGCTAACAGTCGCTCAGAATCGCTGTGGATCGCTGGCGATCGCCGGCTATTTTATGGAAACTAGGCTTTAACACATCTGCTTGTTGCAGGTTGCAGCAACATGTTGCGAAAAGTAGACGCTACTTCTACTTTTCGCACCATGTTGCTTGTTGTACGAATGGGTATACCTTGAGAAAAGTAGTCAAAATCACCGTTGATAGCATTTTTTGTTACAAGCAGGCAACCACGTTAAATCTCATAGGATAGTGTTTACTTTGAAGGTGAGTGGTGTTGACAGCCGTAATTTTGAACTTATATATTAAAAATTGATGATTTTTAAAAGCACATTCGGATGAGTGGGATTTCTGTGGTGGGCAGTCTTCTATGTTAGTCAGTTTTATTTTAATTGTCTGATTACTTTTTTATTTTTTTTAATTTTATTAAATACATAGACTTTGCAACCATAAAGGTTGAAATACATCTATCATCTATCATTCAAAAAGGGTTAATTAAAAAAATAAATATATAATTATTTACAAGGAAGTAATATCACGGATTTTATCTAATATTTCATGCGCCTAATATAATATATTATTTACAAATAAGAATATATCTAAAGATTAACGAGTCAAATATTATTATATAGCGTTACAGATGAGGGAATGAACGAATTTTTGTAGCGATTTGTTCTACATTTAATTGGAACGAGTTTATTCGATACGCGTAAATTATAGCTATAGTGGTCAATAGATTCTACTAGGTCAGAGAGGGGACTAGTTTGAGGAAGAACTTTATTTCTAAAAAATTTCGAACATAACAGTTCGCGCCTAGAAGATAATGTTGGAATGTTAAATTCAGACAAGGATTCGTTGTATGGCGTTGATGGGTTGATTATTTTCAACGCCCTTACCTGGATTCTTTCTATTTCATTGGATAGGTATTCAGGGATATTATAATGCCATACTTGGGCGCAGTACTCCAGAATAGGTCTTACACATGAGGAAAACACTGAAATCAATGTTTTAGAGTCAGCACGAGCTCGTTTGAGGAGTCTAAGCATGTAAAGGCGTTTCGCGGACTTTTTCACGATATAAGCCACATGAGTAGTGTAGAAACACGGGTTCTGGCTCAGCTCAGCTAGACTTGGTGGCGCCATTAATAAAAGGGGGTTTGTCTGGCCTTGGCAAAGCCAACGCCTCGGCTTCCAAGATGGCCGCCATTTCCCAAAGAAATTTTTAGGTTCTCACTTCGGCTTCGCTACCGCTTCGCTTGTTCGCCTCGGCTTCGCCTCGGTCCCCCCTCCTGAACATTTTTCAAAAATTTTGAAAAAAACATTTTTTCAAGATTTGGGTTGCCGAAGATTTTCCGAAGGGTTTCCGAAGGATTTGTTGAAGAATTTGTTGAAGAATTTGGCAGGGGTTGGCAAAGGTGTTTTGGAAGGATTTGATTTTTGTTTTAAAGACCAAAAAATAAAATAAAATAAAAGAGAATGCCAAAAATGATAAAAAGAGGTAAATATGCCTACAGAACACAACCAAGTACCAAATATATCTGTGCAGACTGCAAATTAGAAGTATTTTCAAAAACAGCACTAAAACTACATAAAAAGGTTGTTCATGGAAAAACCTTACAAACCAAATCCTTAATTGCAAAATGTTTCAATTGTTCCAAAACCTTTAATACAAAAGAGGAACTAGATACCCATTGCAATACCCATATAAAAAGAGTAAAACTCCGGAAATCCTAAACCCAAAAATTTTTACTTTAATTTCTTATTTTAAAAATAAGAAATTTAAACCCTAAATAAACAATGAGTTACTTCTATGGTTATGGCAGACGTCAGCATATTGCACAACATGATGATACAGAAAAGAGAATTAAAGACATTGAAAAGAAAATAAAACATCTGGGAGTGGAAGGAAATTACAAAACTGTTTTTGATATTAACTTGACAACCGCTGACAAAACCTTTGAGACTGTTAACGGTAAAAAAAGGTTAACCCGAGCACGGAATGGAAAATCCTGTTTATGGCAGAATGATAAAACCAAGGCCCCAACATTTGGTTCAGATGCCGTTGGTCCTAGCAAAGATTACATTGAGAACAAGGGAGGCAACTACATGTGTTTTTGTAACACTGAAATGCAGTTTAATGATGTTTCTGTTTTTGTTGTTTGCGCGGTGGTTGACACATCAGTTTCTGGTGATTGGTGTTATCTTATTGGGAATGATAATGGTAATTATGATAAATATGTTGGTTTTAAATCCTACTCTTACTCCAAAATAATAATTGGTGGTATAGATGATCCTGGTAAAAAAACCGTAGATATTGTTGGACCTCACAGCATTCTTAGCAAACACATTATATCATGCCATTGGTTGGGAACGGGAGGCTGTATATATTTAAATGGTGTTTTTTGTCCAGGATCAGAATTTGAACCAGATTTAGCAGATATAGGTAGTCCATTTGGATCTATATTTTTAAATAAAAGAATGGGTAGTTCCCCTTCACTCCAATATGATTTTAAAGGAAAAATATATGGGTTTAAAATTATTCATGGGCCATTACTCCCAACTGAGATCGTAAAAATTAATAAGGATATGATGAAAGAATATGGAAATTTTATATAGTTATTACTATGGATATAAATAAACATGAGTTATTACTATGGATATTATGAAGATTTAGATTTACCCAGTTATGGAAAGGATGGAGAACAGGGACCCCAAGGTGATATAGGACCACAAGGTGATACAGGACCTCAAGGATCTCAAGGTTCAGCAGGTCCAAAAGGAGACAAAGGAGACAAAGGGAACAAAGGGGACAAAGGAGACAAAGGTTTAACAGGTTCTAAAGGATCCCAAGGAGACAGAGGAACCCAAGGATCCCAAGGTTTAGCAGGTTCCAAAGGATCCCAAGGTTCTAAAGGAGACAAAGGAGATACTGGTAACACAGGACCCCAAGGTTCAACAGGTCCAAAAGGAGACAAAGGAGACAAAGGAAACCAAGGACCTCAAGGTGTAGCAGGATCCAAAGGATCCCAAGGTTCCAAAGGAGACAAAGGAGACAAAGGAGACAGAGGTTTAACAGGTGCATCTGCCCAACAAAAAGGAGACAAAGGAGACAAAGGAGACAAAGGAGACAAAGGAGACAAAGGACTAACAGGTTCCAAAGGAGACAAAGGAGACCATGGTATTAGAGGACTTCAAGGACTTAAAGGAGACAAAGGAGACAGGGGTTTAGCAGGTGTAACAGGTGTAGCAGGTTCCAAAGGAGACAAAGGAGACCATGGAACCCAAGGTTCCAAAGGTGTCAAAGGAGACAAAGGAGACAAAGGAGACAAAGGTATGGCAGGTGCAGCAGCTCAAAAAGGAGACAAAGGAGATCCTGGTGATGATGGAGCAAAAGGAAACAAAGGTAACACTGGGGCAACAGGTCCACAAGGTCCACAAGGTCCACAAGGTCCACAAGGAGCCCAAGGACATCAAGGATCCAAAGGTAACACTGGTAATTCAGGTTTACAAGGACCCAAAGGACCCCAAGGAACCAAAGGAGATAAAGGAGACAAAGGAGACCAAGGAGATCAAGGAGACCAAGGACCCCAAGGACTACCAGGAGCAAAAGGATCAACTGGACAAAGAGGTATCAGAGGTTTAAGAGGTGTTACTGGAGCCACAGGACAAGCTGGAAATTTTACACAGGTAATAAAGTATAGAAAAGGTAGTGGGAAAACAAGCTATAAAGCAGGTAGTTGGGATAACGGAAATAACAACAGCACTTTGCTATCATTTACAGCAACAGAATCTGGAAAATATTTGGTAAAATATTGGTTTACACTAGAACCAGATGGACACAAAATAGATCAACAAAGTAAGACATCTTCATGGTGGGCTTCTTCATATAGAGCATATTTTGATCTTAAAACAAACCTTTACCATGGAGATGTTAACATAAGATCAAACAAACTTGCGGATTTGGAAGTTTTAACCATGGGTAAAACATATAACGAAACACACCCCCACCATATATTTTGCGAAGCCATTGCAACCATAATAAAGGGAACCAAAGTATCTTTGCATTGTTATTCTGGTTCGGTTGGAGACGACTATACCTTTTTGTTTTTTGATGTGCGGGATGTGGAAATTAATATACTTAAGATTAATTAATAAAATGGATAAAAAAATACAAGTATGCAAATTTGGACACCAATGTGTTTTGGTTAAGGCTGTTCTTAAAACAGCAACAGACAACTCCATAGAAGACATATATTACAACACAAGCCATAAAAATATCTGTAATTATTTACATCCTAATGAAGACCCAACAAAAATGCTAACACGGATAGGTATATATGACACTGTGTACTAAAGTAACTTTTAAACTAGTTGTCAAACAAATTTAAACTAGTTGTCAAACAAATTTAAACTAGTTGTTAAACAAATTTTAAACAAATATAAATGGAAACAGAACAAAGTAAACAAAGTGAAGAAAAACAAACTATTACAAAAACCCCTCCACCTGTCCACATTAAAAATCCAAAAAGAGTTGCCCAAGGAAAAAAACTGGCTGCAATAAGTAGGGCCGCAAAACTAAAGAAAAAACAACAGTTGGAAACAATCCCAGAAGAAGATTCACCAAAAATGTCCCCAACATCTTTAATAACATTTACTGGAACAATACTTGGAACTTGTTGTACACTTTTACTAACCTATATTGCATACAGTAATTGGGGAAAAAAGGATCCAGACTGCAAGGAAGAAATTCCTAGGGTAAAAACAGTTTACAAAGACCTTTCCCAATATGATCTTTAAATAAAAACAGTTTACAAAGACCAAAAAATGAAATCCTATCCATAACAGGATAGGAATTCAATAAAAAATATGATCGTAAACAGTTATGCAACCGAATGTGTTTTTAAGAGTAAAACCTGGTTTAACATTGGAAAACTTATATACCTTATTTCAGAGGGAAGCTATGATGGATACAAACTCTGGTTGTTATATAGTAAATATGATCTAAACTATGATGAAGACTATTGTTATCATATTTGGTCAATTTTTGAACCCTAAACAAAATTTTTTTACTATAATAAATGAATACCGAAAGAGAAGTTAAACTAATTCCTGGTTATAACCGTTTACACAAAAGTGTAATAACCGGAGAAAGATCTCGAAATGTAATTACTTTCAACCCTAATTCGGCTAATGAAGGAGAAGTAATTTACATACATGTTCCAAAACTTAAACCTGGAACAACCTTAGTTCCTGACAAGATGTTTCTTCTGTTTGACTTTAAAAACAAAAATACCAAATCTTGGTTTAATAACAATCTTGCAAAACAGTTACAAGAACGACTGGAAGTTAGATTTGCAGGTGAAAAAGTTTATGACAACACAGGAGAAAGTCTTCTTGGAACATATAAGGATCTGTGGATGGACAAACACGAAAGAGCCAATATGATCGAAGATGGTATTGCCACAGAAAACCAAAGAAAACTTATTTCAAAATCTGATGATGCCTCTTCCGACTCATATGCATCTGTTTATGGAACAAAACAGCGAATCCAGTTGGGCAAAATTTTAAAGGACCACGGATTGTATGCCCCCCACAGCATGGCAAATGACCTACAATATATTATTACATTGCCAAAAGGAGTTAGCATTATGAAAGCCCAAAGTAGTCAATCTGTGGCTGGTTACTCACTTGAAAACATTGAACTTGAGTACGAAACCATTACAAACTTTTCCCTAGTTAAGGAAATAGAATCTTCCTACCAAGTGGGTCGAGCCCTTTCCTTTGAACATGTAACCCTGATGAAAACCTCACCATGGGCAAGAGCAACAACCTTAATCAATGAAACCATTAATTTACCAAGAAAGAGCATGAAGGCTGTTGTAATGCTGTTTACAAAAGCATCCAGAGGTGGATCAGAAGAGTTTGTTTACCCAAACATTGAGAGGGTGAAAATTACTATTGAAGGAATCCCAAATAGCATTTACTCCCAAGGAATCCCAAAACGGAGGTTGTTTGAAGAGGCTGAAAGACTTTTCAGACAAACAGATTACCCAACTATCCAAGCTGAGGAGTTCTTTACAGAAGAGAAATTTGCACTTGTTGTAGATCTTCGTTCGATCAATGACAACGATGTTTATGGAGATGGAACCAAGCTTTTGACAACCCAATCCGGAATAATGTTGGAAATTAAGAAACTAGCGACAACAACTGATCTTAAATGTCATATTTTCATTCTTTCAGATGGATTGCTGAAAGTCCAAGGAGGAGCATTCCAGAGTGTAAATTACTAAAATAAAATGGAAACCTTGGGAAACAAAAATTTTGAACCTGAGGAAAGGAATTCTAAACCATTTAATATGATTATCGTTGGGATGACAAGTTGTGGGAAAACCCACTATTTGCTGAAAATGTTGTCTGAAACCCCAAAAAAATTTGAAAATATATTTTTAATTTGTCCTACTTTTGAATGGAACAAAACATATCTTGAATGGGAACACCTTAATGACCCAAGATTTTTTGTTATTCCTTGCGACCAAGACGAGTCCGAAGATTTTTTAAAATATGTAGTTGACTACTGTAAAGGTAGCCCAAGCCTAATTATTTTGGATGACTGTGCTTCAGGACAAACCGTTAAAAACAGGACTAGTGAATTGGTTAAACTTGGTTTTGGTGCCCGACATATGGATATTAGTACAATAGTTGTTACCCAACAACTAACCAGCATTGCGAAACCATACCGGGAAAATATTTCCAAACTGGTTACATTTTATAACCCAAACAGAAAAGACATGCAGGTTATTTTAGATGACTATTTGGATATACCAAAAGAAGAAGAAAAAAAAATTAAAGAAATATTAAAATCCCAAAAATATTCAAGACTAGAAATTAACCTGGTTCACCCATACCTTCACCAAATAAATTCTGGGGATACAATAAATGAGGAACCTAAGAATTTTACTTAAAAATGGAGAGACAACTGTTAAATTCGATGATCCTTTAATCATTGAAGACACTAAAATGATAGTAAAAAATGCAACAGTGTTTTGGAACTTTAACAACATAACAAGTCCAACACATATTATGCATGGAACAAAACAAATTAGTTTCAACAATGGTTATTGGACTATTGGCATGATTATGGTAAGATTAAAGGATAACGGTATAAAAACTGAATTACTTCCTTTTAGCTGTAAAATTAGATTATTTCCAACAGAGAACCTTTCCCTACTTAAACTTGGTCCTTTGCTAGGATATCCAGAAACAACAATAATTAAAAAAGGAACAAACCTAGTCAGTCCAAACACAGCTAACATAAATCTTGGAATGAGATTTATATGCATAACTTGCAATATGATTGATGGAACAAAAACCTCATTTTCTGGAAAGCGGGATAGAACTGCTGCAGTTCTTCCAATTACAACAAAACAAATATTGAAGGGTTCTGTTGAAAAGTTTGATAACATTAATTCTGTAGCCATGTTAGACAATGGTATTTACAACGAACTTAAATTTAAAATTGATAAAAATGTTGGCGACATTCTTCTTGAAATCTTTTTATGTCCAAAAAATTTTGAGATATGAAAAAAAATTAAACTATAATAAAAGACATGATTATTAATATTGACCAAAATTTAAAAACCATTAAAGGGGTGTTAAATGACTTGGTGAACTTAGAAGTAACTTTAAATAATGAAAAAGACCAAAATTTAAAAAACTTAAAAGTGGTGTTAAATGACTTAATAGCAGCTTTAAAGAACTATGTAAAAGTAATAGAAATTTTGAAAATCTTCTAAAATTATTGAACCCTTAGTTTCTAATAATATTTTGTAGTTTTAAAAAACTACAAAATTTTTTACCCTTAATAAATGAATAAGAGCGAAGTTTTAAATGACTTGTACCAAGCAGCATTAATTACAGTTGCAGCTGTTGGAACAAGCATGATTTTCAAAAAGGTATTAGGCCAATCACTGGCGGCACCAGCTAGTCTTAAAGAAACAGCCAAACTTGGAGTAGCTGTTTCCGTTGGGTTATTTTCAGTAAAAATGGCACAAGAAAAAGGATACTTGCCCAAAAGTTTGGATCCTGAAAAGAAAGTTTAGCTTTTTTTTAAAATTGAATAATTCTTGGGTCCTATTAAATAAATAAGAGAGAGAGAAGTATGAGTGTATCATTTGAAAAATTGGAACAACCAATTACCTTAAAATTTAAACAAACCAAGTGCTTTGGATTAAAACCCAACACATTTAAAGGTAAACCAGCAAATGGTTTCAGATTAACTATCAAACTAAGCCAAGAAAACTGTGAAAAGGTTTTAACAGCCTGGAGCCAACTTAACCCAACAAAAAACACACCACTTTTCGGTGATTTTGATAATATTCTATCTTTAAACATTAAAGAACAGGAGATAAGCGATAAAAACAAGCTAGATCTCAAAGAACTGTGCCATGTTGACATAAAACTAGAGATCAACCAGGTATTTGTAAACAAGGACCAAGAAAGGTTCCCACAGTTTCAGATAAAATTTTTGAAAAAGGTTGAGGAACCTCCACGAAAGAGACTTTTAATTAAAGACACAGGCGACATGAGTGATTAAACAAACAATGTTTCCATATTCCCAAACGAATATGGAAACATATTTTATAACCAAAGATTCTGAACATGGTAAAAAAAACATTATTTAATAAATGGCATCAATGGTAGTAGGAGGGTTGTTTAACGCAATTGCCTTTGCAGGTGCCGGTTACCTTTTTCAATCATTTAACAAAAATGGTTTCGCTGACGAGGCAAAAAGACACAATTTAGCAACAGAAGAACTTCAAAAAGCCAAAGAAAAGTTTTTTGAAAAAGAAATTAAAAGGAAGGACAGACAAAGAGAATTACAGGATGAAAAAAGGACTGCAACCAACAATATGCAAGACACATCAAAAGCATTTAGTGAACTTCAAAAGATTTTACAAGAAATTCCAGTTGAACCAAAACTTGAGGATTTTTACCAACCAAGCGAAGAAATGGAAAAATACCAAATTATTGCTGTAACACTTTCTGGAACAGGTGCTGGATGGTTGTTGTCAAGATTTGTTTAAAACTTTTAACAAACAATGTTAAATAAAGTTTCTCTTTTCCAATCTTAGGTTTTGGTTTCCTTTTTTGTTAAAAATTTCATAATTCCTAGTTTAAAAACTAGGAATTAAAAAGAGTTTTTTGAAGAAAATGTTTAAGATATTAAATTAAATTTTTTAAGATTTTTTAACATAATATTGAATTCTGTTCTGGGCTCTTCTTTAGCAACTTCAGAATTTAAAATATATTCTATTTTTCCAAAAGTTTTTTCTGGATCTTTAAATGGTGGTATTGTTAAAGTTTTTAAAAGATCTCTTTGACATATTGCAAGAATGGCATACAATATATGTTTTTTGTTAGGTCGCCTTGTAACCAAACCTTGTCCTTTAAGAATTTCAAAAGATTTGTCAAAATATTTTATAAGTTTTAATACAAGAAATTCTGGTTCTTTTTGGGTTGGTATTGGTTTTTGGGTTGGGCAAATACAGACACACCTAAGTTTGTCGCATTTACACAAACATCTGCAAATACAAGTCAAATGGGTATTTTTCTTTGTTGAGTAAGGGTTAAGGGGTGGTTGTTCTACAATTTCTGGCAATATTTCTAGATACATTTTCTTTATCCCCTTAACGCTAAGGCTGTCCACCACCCCCTTTTTGGATTCCCATCCGATAAAAATAGGTTTGTGTACAACTCCATACATAGCCCATTCCACATTTTGGACAAAATATGTTCCCATTCATTTCTTCCAGTCTTTGGTTACAACAACGGCTGGTATTAGGACCATTTTTATATCTTTCCAAGAAAAGGTTTAAAGTTGGTGAAATTTTGATGTTAATATTTAACATTTGAGTCATTCCTTTTATTATAATGATATTAATTTAAAAATTAAAAAAACAAGTGTTATGGAAGCTCCAAAAACTTCTGGTAATCTGTTATTGTTCCTTGTTATTATTTCTGGTCTAAAATTTCCTTCTTTGTATGTTTTCTTAGGGTCAAAGGATTTTTCCGGGGTTGTTAAAAATTTTGGCAAATTTTTTGTCGAAGGGGTTACCAAAGATTTCCTCACTTCGTTCGCCTCGTCTTCGCCTCGGTCCAAAGAAGGTTTAAAATTTAAATTTAAATTTTGGTTAAATCCAAGCACCATTTTGTTTGTAGCCATGGTAAGAACATTGTTAAATCCAACCACAGGATTAATTAAAATTTTAAGATCGCTAGGGATTAGAATTAAACCAGGAGACACCGCAAAATTTAAAACAACATTGGTAGACTTTATTGCCTGCCGCATATTACTAATGCTTACAGTAATATCATCTTGTGCTATGGTATCTTCCATTAACTTTTTAAACACCTCTTGTGTTTGTAAACTTTTAGCACCTTGCCCAACAATAACCCACCTTGTTTTTGCCTGGGCCCCCAACACACAGTAAACAAAAGATTCTAAGGATTGTTGAAATAGCTTTTGACCCAATGGTGTAAGACCATTGCTGTTTTTTGGAACAAAGTGTTTAAAATCATTGGGGTGTCTTTGGGAAGTGGATACAAGTTCCTCATATGTGTTAACTCTTCCATAACTTTTTTGTTCCAACTTTACATATCTTACTTCATATTCAAGGTCCTTCATATCTTGTGTAAAAACTTTTGCACTTTGGGTAGAATTACTTATTTTTTGGATCCAAACATCATTAGGGTTATGTTGTAAAATTTTTATAATATCACTTGTAAGATATCTTTTAAGTTTGTTGGGATGCTTTAAAAATCTTCTTACCTGAAAAATGTAATGATAATGGGCAATACTTGTTAAAAAAGGAGACCTAAACCTTTCAAAACCATTTTTAAAATGTTTGTTAGACACCCCACACAAATAACTTGCAACATAAGAAGCTGCAATGGCTGTAAAATATGGAATTGTAAGAAAGTCATTTAGGTCGGGATTTCTTGCCTTTGTGGGTTGTTGAAATGATAGATCCACAGGATCCAAGTCTAAAACAAAATTTTCCTTTTTGTTAACAAATAATATAACTTTGTTTAGGTTCACTGAACATTTTGGTTGTTTTGAAAAACTCTGGACAGTCCCATGAATTCCCCAACCTTTTGGCCAATATAAATATTGTGTGTAATTTTTATTTCTTTTAAACTCATCACTTTTAATGTCCAACAAAAATTCATTCCTTAAAAAAAATATCTTCTTCTCACTTCGTTCGCCTCGTCTTCGCCTCGGTCCAAATTTAAATCTTGTTAGATCAGCATTTGGGTATTCATTTAAAAACTCTGTCTTAAGGTCCATTTTTATTTAAATAAAAAAATGAATGATAAACTTTTGCTTATTGACCTTGAACTTCGGGACATATATTACAATCCTGTAACAGGTTACCAATCCATGGAAAAACTTTACCAAACAGCATTAGACCAAAATGTTGAAGGTGTTTCAAGAAAGTTGGTTAAAGAATGGTTACACAACCAAAGGGTATTCACATTGCACAAACCTATTAGAAAACCAAGAAGATATCAAAAAACATTTGTTAAAAATCTTGCTGACCAACTTCAAATGGATCTTGTTGATATGGCTAAATTTGGTTCTGAAAATAATGACCAAAAGTGGATATTAACAGGAATAGAAATTTTAAGCAGATTTGGATTTTCAGTTCCTGTTCATAGAAAAAACACAGTAAGTATGGTTGCTGGTGTTTCCAAAATGTTGTCAGAATTTAAGGAAAGATTTGGCAAATATCCAGAAATAGTCCAATTTGATAATGGAAAGGAATTTTACAATGTTGGGGTAAAAACCCTTTTAAAATCTTTTGACATTCACTATTTCTCCACAAGATCAGAACGTAAGGCAGCTGTTGTAGAAAGATTTAACCGGACATTAAAAACCAGAATGTGGAAATATTTTACATTTACAGGAAATAAAAAGTGGTTAAATATTCTTGACAAATTTACTGCAAGCTATAATAACACAAAACATAGCACAATTAAAATGAAGCCAAAAGATGTTAATGATGAAAACCAATCCAAAGTTTTTTTTACACTGTATGGAATTCCTCCCCTTGAAGGTAGTGTAAAACCTAAATTTAAAACTGGAGATCATGTAAGAATACAAAAATATAGAAAAAATGTTTCAAAAGGATATGATCCAAATTTTACTGATGAAATTTTTACAATATCAGCTGTTTTTAGGGGAAACCCTGTTATGTATAGAATTCGGGACTCTAATGAGGATATTTTAGGAAAATTTTACAGTGAGGAGTTGGTGAAAGTTATTGGTAAACAACAAGTTAAATAAATGGCTGAAGAATTTGAAATGCACAATATGAACCAAGAAGAAGCAGAAGAAGAAGATTATACCTTTTCGAAAGCTGAAACAGAGGGTGAAAATGCTGATTTCTATGAATCTTTGAATGCAATGGTAGAGGTTTTTGATGCTGCAGAAATAGATGGTGATTATAAAGATTTAAGAAGAAGAATTTTTAGAGAAACTCCCAAACCCAAAGATGAAACAGACAAAGCATTTGGGGCAAGACTTGATAGATGGATAAAAGATGTGGCTGCTAAACTGAGAAAATCTGCTACCTTTAAAAGAAAAACATTCTTTAGAGAAAAATTAGGCTATGTTGTGGTTATGGGAGATGGAGTTGCAAGCAAATCCATAATAAAAAGAAGCAAAATATTTGTTGACCCAAACACAAGAAAAGCAAATGGAATTCTTTTTGACAATGTAAAGGTTGTCGTTAGAGATGGGGATAGTGATAAATTTATATTTAACCAAGATAAAAAGGAAAAAGTTAAAGAATTTAAAGGGTTACTTTTAAGAGCAAAAGCAGAACGCAAAAAAACAGCAGATGGGGTTACCGAAGAGCTTTCAGGACTCCAACCAAAAAATATTATTCCTGAAAATATTACCAACATTCGTAAAAATGTTGCTGACCAACTGAATGATGAAGTAACAATAGGACTAGATAATATTGAAAAAGAAAATGAAGAATATATTGGGGATACCCCAGTTCGTAATATTGCAGGAACCCTGGCTTCCAATGACTTGGGTGCCGTTGAAATTAACCAAAAGTTTTGGGAGGACAGAACAGCAGAAGAAAAAGATCCATTGAAAAAAATGAGTTTTAAAAATGTTGCGGATGTGTGCGCTTTAAAGGCTGACCAACTTAGATTGGAACAAAACATAGCTCCACAAAATGACCTCACAAAAAAAATGATAGAAAACAATGATCTAACCAGATTTGAAAGGTTTAAAGAATGGGCAAAACAAAACATGGGTGTAACAGCTGCAATAGCTATTAGTATAGCTGGAATTATAACAACAGTAGTAATTGCCGGAAGAAAAGGAGTTACAGCGGCTGCAAAGGCAACCGGAGCATTAGGAAAGGCTTTTGCAAAACTTGGGAAAACTGCTTTGCCTATATTGGTTCCAATTTTAAATATACTTGCAACTGCATTATCTTGGGGAGCAAAAGGAATAGCATGGTTGGCAAAAAATTTGTGGATCCTTGCAATAGGACTTTCCTATATTGTTTACAAAGAATATAAAGATAAATATGGAACCAAAACAAAATGAATATGAAGACCTTCAGGAAGCAGAAGGACAAAATTTAAACATTAGGGAAGAGCTTATCAGGCTTTCTTCCGAAAACAAAATTAGACATTCGGAACCATATCTTAAAAAAGCCTCATTGGCGGCACTTGTAAAAATTAAGCTAAATTATGACAGGGTACAACAGGATCGTGTAAACACACTGTTAACAGAAACCCTTATAACCAAATTTTCAGGATTAATGGAACAGTTAGATCTGATAAAAGATGATGAAAAACTGGATGAAGAATTATCAACAAACAAACTATTTTGCGATGATGTTAAATCCCTGGTAACAAAAATATCGCCCTATATTCCAATGATTGGATTGTTATGTGGAGGAATAATAGTAATTAAACATGTTTGGGGCCGAGGCGGTAGCGAAGCCGAAGTGAAAAAACCATCAAATAAAAATGGGGTACAAAATGATCAGGATCCTAGCAAAAATGTCGATGGTGGCAATGTTGCTGATTCCAATAACAGTTGAGTTGTTATTGCTTAAATTTTTACTGTTTTCCTAATCTTTTGTTGGATTAGGAAAATAAAATGGGAAACTCTAAAAGCAAACCAAAAGAAAAATTTAACAAAAACCATATTACAAGAAAGGGGTTCCAATTTGGGATAAGTTTTGGGAAGGAAGATTTAACAATGGAGGGGAATATTCAAATAGGATGGACTAATAAAACAATAAAAAACTATTCTTGTGTTTCTTTGACAAATTCTTCGGCAAAACCTTTGGCAAATTCTTCACCAAAACCCCTTTGTCAACCCCTGCCAAATCCTTTGGAAAACCCTTTAGACCCTAAACCAATATAATAAAACAATGGAAATGTTTAAAGAAAAAATGAAGGAAAGAAGAAAATTTAATGACCTTATAAAAAAAATTCGTGAGGAAAACCCTGTTTGCAACCACCCCAGATCAGAGTTAAGAACCCTGGCAAAAAAAATTGGAATAAAGGGGGCTGGCAAAATGAACCTAAAAACACTCTGTGAAAGCCTTAATATTCCATTGGTTAGGAATGAAACCTTTGACAGATGTAACAGAGAGCAAATAAAAAACCCTGTTGAAATAACATTTACAGATTTGAATGGGGAAAAAATAAAATTCCCCAGTATTTACAAAGCAGCATCCTGCCTGAATAAAAATCCTAGTTGTATCCCATTTTATATAAGAAAAGGATCATCCATCATTTACCGTGGGAAAATACAAACTGTTAGTCGGAGTGTATAATAAAGGGGGAAAAAACCAAAAAAATTCATTTTCCATAGTTTCGAAGACAAAGTTATTCATTAATTTAGAAAAGTCTTTTTCAAAGCTGTTTGATGCCGGCTGTTCCCAACCTTCTCATTCTCCAAATTTCCTATAAAATTTTATAGGAAATTTTAAAAAGACTCAAACTTCAACAGGATATTTGGAAAAAGAAGCAAAAAACAGTATATTTTAAAAAAGGAAGTATAATGGTTGTTTGGATCCTTTATTAATAAACTTTTTTAATAATTTTTTTAAATCGATTTTTTTTTTTAGTATTTTAATATTTTTTTTAACACTATAATAAATGGAAACTGACACTAAACTTTTAAAAAAACGGGAAAATGCCGTCTCAGAAAACAACGGCAGCGAGAAAGAGACCGAAAAATGGAACCATTTAAACCTGAAAGGCTTGCTAAACTTCAACAGGAAAAGAAGTTTAAAGCACATAAAAAAGAAGCCAAAAAACAGGAACAGATTGTCAGAAAAGAAGCTAAAAAGCAGGAACAGATTGCCAGAAAAGAGGTAAGAAAGCAGGAACAGATTGTTAGAAAAGAGGCAAGAAAAGAAGAAAAAAGACAAAAAATATTAAAGTGGAATAAAAAATGGAAAGGATCTGCTAAAACCGCCAAAACTAGACAGGTCCTTGGAAACAAGCTTGAAAGAATTTTTAACAGAAAAACAAGGGCCTTCAAAAAACTTAGGGAAACAGAGCCAAAACTTATTAGAGATTTCGCTAATGGGAAAGCAGCTCTGTATGAAATTTCAGGACAAGGATTTAAAGATCCTGCGATATTCTTAGAGAAAACAACACCAACCGTTGAAAACTTAATTAACAGTGTTGAAAACTCAAAGAAAGTAAAACCAACCCTTGTATGTAATCTTGTCCACTATGATTATGAGGCTGGATGGGAAGATGTTGAAGAGTTCTATTTCACCTCTCATATGAAAGCAATGACGACAAAGGAAGATGTTAAAGAACACTACACAACAATGAAAAAAGAGATGCTTGAAAATTTGGCAGCCCATCAAAAAAAGGGATCTGGGTGGGCAATAAGATCTGTGGAAAGTTTACATATTTCTATAACAAAATACAGACCTTTAAATGGAAAGGGTTTCAAAGCTCTTCCAAAAGTCATCCAAAACAAAAAGGCTATCATCAATCCCAAAAACAAGGATGACAAGTGTTTTATTTATGCTGTTGCAATAGCTGAGATAGTGAAAAAAGATTCAGGAAAACCTAATTTAGAAAGAGTTGGTGAAAATGTTCAAACACAGGCAAAAAAGTATAACTGTAAGGGACTTGAATTTCCTATTAAAATTAAGGACATTTCCAAATTTGAAAAGATGAATGAGATGAATGTAAATGTCTTTAGTTTCGATTATGAGCTTGAAAAGACTTTTCAAATGCAGTTAAGTAGGGGTAACCATTCAAATGTTGTAGACCTATTCTGGCATAATAACCATTACAGCACCATTAAATGTAAAAGTAGACTGTTTTCAAACCAGATTGATGATCAAAAAGAAAAAAAGTTTTTCTGCGACTTTTGTTTAAACCCTTTTCGAAATAAGAAGAACAGAGATGAACATGTGTTGTTATGCCAAAAATATGATGCTCAAATCCAAGTGTATCCCACAAAAGGCAAGGATGATATCCTGGGGTGGAGTAAAAAGGATTATAAGAAAATGCAAGATGTTCCCTTCATCATTGTAGCTGATTTTGAGTGTATGTTAAAACCATTGAACATGAAAAAGGAACAAGATGAAACCCTCGAACAAAGTGAAACCAAAAGTTTTACCAAAAAATACCAGAAACACATTCCTAGTGGATATTGTTTTACAATTATATGCTCGGATCCAACTATCTTCCCAGGAAAAGTTGTAAGTTATACAAGAAAATATGAGCATGAAAATATTGGTAAAATGTTCATTGAAGCTTTGGAATCCGAGGCAAAGGAAATTTGGGAAACCTATATGAAAACTCCAAAGCCAATTATCATAAGTGAGAAGGAAGAAAAAGAATTCCAATTAGCCACAAGCTGTTATGTCTGTGGGGAAGACCTAGGAAAAGATAGGGTTAGGGATCATGATCATCTCAATGGAAAATACTGCTCATAACAACTGTAATTATTCAATGGGCAGTGCAAAACATATTTCTGTGTTGGCTCATAATCTGGAAAATTATGATGCTCACTATATCGTTGAAAGTTTGGGAATAACAGAAGGACCTATTAGTTGTATACCAAAGACAGATGAAAAATATATTAGCTTCAGCAAAAAACTTTGGATGAAAGGTGGCTGGCATAAAAAGCCATTACCTAATGGAGAGTTTAAAAGAAAGTGGGTTCCTCTTGAACTAAGATTCCTGGATTCCCTAAAATTCATGTCAAGTTCATTGGAAAATCTTGTTAAGAACCTGAAACCATCAGCTTTCGTGTACACAGAAAAATTCTTTTCTAACACCACAAAGGAGAACCTTAACCTGCTAAAAAAGAAGGGAGTATTTCCCTATGAATTCATGACAGATCTAAAAAAGTTGGACTATCCAAAGCTTCCTGCCAAAAAGGAGTTTTACTCAAAACTGAATGGAACCCACATTTCAGACGAGAATTACAACCATGCTAAAAATGTTTGGGAAGCCTTTGGATGTAAGACAATGAGAGATTACCATGATTTGTATTTAAAACTTGATGTTGTTCTTTTGGGGGATGTTATTCAAAATTTTAGGAAGACATGTAAAAAGACTTATGGGCTTGATGCAATGTGGTTCTACACAAGTCCTGGTCTTGCTAATATGTCCCTATTAAAGATGACGGATCAAAAGTTGGAACTAATAACAGATCCTAACATGTACTTAATGATAGAAAACAGTATCCGTGGTGGGATGTCATTAATTACTCACCGATATGGCAAGGCTAACAACAAGTATATGGAGGATTATAACCCAGAGCAGGAGAGTGTATTCATTCCATATTTAGACAAAAACAACTTATATGGGATGGCAATGTCAAAACCTCTTCCAATAGGAAAATTTGAGTGGATCCCAGAAAAAGACCTAATGAACTGGGATAAGTACCTTATTGAAACCAAAGATGGGAAAGAGGGAGAGGGATGTTTTCTGGAAGTAGATCTTGAATATCCAAAAGAGTTGCATGATCTCCACAACGATCTCCCCTTTGCAGCTGAGAGAGTTGAAATAGATGGTGTTGTAAAACTGCTGCCAAATCTTAACAACAAAAAAAACTATGTTCTTCACTACCGAGCATTAAACCAGTGTTTGGAATATGGATTAAAACTCGATAAAATCCACAGGGGAATTTCATTTGTGGAAAAGGCTTGGATGAAACCCTATATTGACCTTAACACAAGGTTAAGAACAGAAGCCACCAATGACTTTGACAAAGATTTTTACAAGTTGATGAACAACTCTGTCTTCGGCAAGACGATGGAGAATGTTCGCAATAGAGTGGATATCAGACTGGTATCATTCGCTGATCAGCTTGAAAAACTTGCAAGAAAGCCAAACTTTAAGTCCATCAATATATTTGATGAAAATTTGGGCGCTGTCCATATGAGAAAAACCAGGGTCAAACTAAACAAGCCAATCTTTACAGGGGCTTCCATCTTGGATATAAGCAAGATCTCCATGTATGATTTTCACTATGGTTATATAAAACCAAAATATGAAAACAAGGCCCAACTGTTGTTTACGGATACGGATTCCCTCTGTTACAAGATCAGAACAGATGATATTTTCAAAGACATTTCTGGAGATGTTAAAACCCACTTTGATACCAGTAATTTTGGAAAGTCTCACCCAAGTGGAATTAAATGTGGGGTCAATAAGAAAGTCCTCGGAATGATGAAGTTTGAAACTGGATCAGAGCAAATTTCAGAGTTTGTGGGGTTAAGACCCAAGTCTTATGCTATTAAATTGGCTAAGAAGTTAAACCTCAAAACTGGGTTGATGGAATGCATAGAGGAGAAGAAATGCAAGGGTATTAAGAAGAGCGTTATTAATAAGGATATTAGGTTTGAGGATTACAAGGAATGCCTGTTTTCAGGAAAAAACCTTATGAGAGGGATGAATACCTTCAGATCTTATCAACATAAAGTTCATACCATCCATGTAAACAAAATTGCTCTCAATGCGGCTGATGATAAGAGAGTTATCGGAAAAGATGGGATTTCCACCTTGGCGATTGGGCATTTTAAAACTAAGGGAAATTAAGTTTAAATAGTGTTTAAGATTTGTATTCAAAAAGAATACAAATTTTTTAGTTCTAGTGAAATTTATTACCTTTTTCTCTTTTTATATGCTTGGTACGGTGGTCAAACAATTCTTTTTCTGTATTAAAAATTTGGAAACATACTAAACACCTTTCCATTATTTTTGGTTTTTGTGTTATTTTATGGACAACTTTTAAATGTAATCTTAGTGCTGTTTTAGAATATGTTTTAAATTGGCAGTCTCCACAGGTATAGTTATCCGCATCGGTGGGTAAGTGTAAAACAAAGCGACTTTCTTTTCTAGGCATCCTCTTTTATTTTATTTTATTTTTTTTGGTTTTAAAACAAAAATTACAATTTTTTAATAAATGGTATATTTAATGGAACAAATAAGAAAAACTGTATTTGCTATTAAAAAACTTATAACATACAAAGGAACAGAAAAATACGGAACTGAAAAGAACAAACCAATGTATGAACCCCTTCTTAAGTTTTGTTAGATTCAAAAATCTTCGGCTTGGCAAAAAGTTTGGCAAATCCTTCGGAAAAATTCTTCAACAAATTCTTCAACAAATCCTTCCAAAACACCTTTGCCAACCCCTGCCAAATTCTTCAACAAATTCTTCAACAAATCCTTCGGAAACCCTTCGGAAAATCTTCGGCAACCCAAATCTTGAAAAAATGTTTTTTTCAAAATTTTTTGAAAAATGTTCAGGAGGGGGGACCGAGGCGAAGCCGAGGCGAACAAGCGAAGCGGTAGCGAAGCCGAAGTGAGAACCTAAAAATTTCTTTGGGAAATGGCGGCCATCTTGGAAGCCGAGGCGTTGGCTTTGCCAAGGCCAGACAAACCCCCCTTTTATTAATGGCGCCACCAAGTCTAGCTGAGCTGAGCCAGAACCCGTGTTTCTACACTACTCACATGGTCATTCCATTTTAAATTATCACTAAAAATTACGCCAAGTAGTTTTGTAGATTTCACCACCTCAATGGGATGATTGTCGACGATCATTGGAGGGAAATTTGGATTATTTTTCAAAAAACAAACGAGGAGTTCTTTGCATTTACGGGGGTTTAACAACATATTATTTTTTGTACACCACTGATTAATTCCGTCTAAAATAGTTTGAAAATTTGAATCTTGGTTTCTGGAAAGCGTTTCTGATAAAGACGAATCGTCGACGTATTTCCATCTGTCATCCCAATCCGCCAACAAGTCGTTTATCATTATCATGAATAGAATCGGACCTAAGACAGTGCCCTGGGGGACTCCACCATTCACTGGTTCAAAACTAGAGGTGTGTTTACCTATCTTCACTCGTTGTTTCCTACCAGTAAGGAAATGTTTTACCCATGTGATCAAAATGGGGTCAATGGCCATATCCTCCATTTTTTTTATAAGGATGTAGTGATCAATCCTGTCGAAGGCTTTACTAAAATCCAAAAGCAGAACCCGCACACATTGGTCGGGTTGGTCAGTAGTTTCGTACAGATGGTGAGCAAAAGACAGGAGAGCATGGGTTGTAGATAGACCAGCTAGTGATCCGAATTGTTTCCGATCAAGGAGATGTTTAATTTGTGACATCATCCACTCAGCAACAAAATGTTCCATAATTTTTGAAAGAATTGGTGTTAAAGATATTGGGCGAAGGTCGTTATTAATTTCATTAACCTTATCTGATTTGCGAATAGGTATAACATCTGCTTCTTTCCATGAGGCGGGAACAATTCTCTCTTGGATTGACGCATTAAAAATTTCAGCAACGGGTGATGAAAGTTCCATAGCGAAATCTTTTAAAATCCAACTGGGTAAGTTGTCAGGACCAGATGCTTTAGCGCGTTTAAGGTTAGAGAGCTTCGTGTAAACATCTTCAGGGGAAATAAGGTATTTTGAAATAATTTCGTTTACCAGTGTAGGATTAGTTTCAACATTTTCCAGTTGGCAACTTAGAGGAGAAAAAGAGTTTGTAATATCCAAAAAGTTTTGGTTAATTTTTGTTGCTAATTCAGTGGAATGGATTTCTTTGCCCGATACGACAACACTGGTTACAGGTGATTTCTTCGGAAGTCCTCCAAGTTGCTTAATGGATTTCCACCAGGAGGCTGCATTGTCACAATTTTTTACTTTATTTGCAAAGCAAGAACCCTTTAGATTATTATTTAGCCTGTTTACTTTATTTCTCAATTTTTTGTAAGTTGCTGGGTCGTTGAACATTGCTTGTTGTCGTTGCTGAATTAAGGTCTTCAGCTCAAAAGTAATCCAATCCTTCTAAATATTGTTTCTGCTTTCGTTTTGTGGTTTCTTCTTAGAGGGCGAATAATTAAAGAGTTGTGGTCGCTTAAGCCAATTCCAGGTAGGATTTCAGGAGTATTATAATGGTGAAACAAGTTGGTGAAAATAAGGTCAAGAATTGCATCACCACGTGTTGGATTTTTGACGATTTGTCGTAAGTTGAAATGATTGATAATGTATCGGTAGTTTAATCGATTAAAGTCACCAACCAACATAATTCCGGCATTAGGATGTTTGTTCAAGGCAGCATCCAATGAAGAAATTAGGTAATCCATAAAAGTAGCATCATCGTCTTGAGGTGGATGGTATATGATACCAATGATTAAGCAAGAAAAGCCGCGAGGGAGTCTGTTCGGGCGGAGATATACCCAAAGACATTCAAGTGAAGAATCATTAAGTTCATCAATTGTTGTAAAACCAATAGATGATTTAATATATGCACAGACGCCGCCACCACGTTTTTCAGCCCTTCGATCTTTCCGCACTAACGTATAATTTTTAATGTCAACTACAGAGCTGAAAATACTATTAGTCAACCACGTTTCTGTGATACAAACTATATCTACATCATTTTGGTTAACAACGACTTCTAGATCTTCTATTTTATTAACAAGGGATCTAGTATTTGACAGGAACAGAGAGGGCAGGGAGCTTTTTGGGTAATCATGAGCATCGTTCGTAGGAATTGGCTTTGGGTTAATAAAAATACAGTTTTCCGGGTTTGAACGTTTACTTCTACTGCTTCGAAGATTTCCTCGGCGAGTGATTCTAACAGAAATTTGGGAACATGGTATGCTACGGTTTTCGGCGTTATGACATGTAGGACTAGGAGAGGGAATTAAACGTTTATTTATTCTGACGGGAATATATGACTGGCCATCTATGATCGCGTTATCCGATACACCAACTCCAGATGGGCCAGCCAGCTGGGTGTGGGATGGGCCAGGCCAGGACGTCTCCGAAAAATTGCACAAAAATTTGGAAAAGAATTTGCGTTGTTATTCGGTAAGTCGATTAAAGGCAAGCGATTTAACCAATCCAGCGGCATGTGCATAGGCTGCTGCTGGGTGGATTGAAAAGAAGAAGGGCCGTCTTGCGGGACTTTAACTTTCTTGGTATTTTTATTGGATTTGTCAGCGATTGAATGCGTCATTAAAACGGGAGCTCTGTCAGTCTGGTAACCTACCCGGCTTTGGTTCACTAGTGTACTGCCACTGATCGTTTTGTTTTGGATCATTGTTGATAAAATGCTTCGCTGATTCGGAACCAATAATTTTGATGTTTTGTGCTGGGTATTTACATTCGAATCATTTATTGAATTGGTATTGTTCAGCACATATGATCCTTTGTTCTTAGTTGTTATTTGCAAGGGAATGCTTCGTTGATTCTGTTGTTCGTTCACTCTTTCGACATTTGCCGGGTCGGCTTCATCGCCCTCAAAGACTTGACTCGAGGTTAAGTCTGGAATTAGTATTGTTTCACTAGGAGAGACTTTTGTTTTGTTGGCAGGGTTGTTTTGCCTTTTACTTTTAAGTACGTGGTCAGCATGATTTACGATCGTTTCCTTAAGAGAATCTAGTTCAGATTTGAACTGGTCTGATTTCTTTCTCTCATCCGAAAGCTCGCTTTTAAGGCAATCGATTTCACTTTGATACGCATCAACGTTTACAGGTTTACATATTTCAAATGTATTTGCCAAACTCTGCAAAGAATCAATTTTAGACTGCAATACCTCAAAATTCAACTTCAAGTCTTCCAACTCCATCGATACACGTTCTCACACTGGCAATTACACGTTAATCGACTTGTTTGAGGTTCAGAAAGAACGGTATTCGACCCACATATAGGATTTGGCGGCTCTCCGATTATATGATTGTCGATTGATCTGTTTATAACCACAACTGGACAATCGCCAGCGATTGGAGTTCTTTTCTCACAGAGACCAACCAGAAATTCTCTCAAACTCTCGCCGGTTCTGCCTTGGAACAATAAGGTCTTCCGCTTGCTGAAGTACCACGTCAAGCACAAATCAGAGTTTAGGCTAGTAAAACGTCGAGAGTTTCCTCCCGGTGAGGTCCATTTGCCAGGTTCGTTGACATTTATCTCTATGAATTCCCTTAGCAATTCGAAGTTGTTCGTCCATTTGATCCGTTTACGATCGTATGTAAGGTTTAGGTGAATATTGCCACTACTGATTGATTCGAGAGTCCATCGGATTGGAGTATTAACTAAAACGCCAACGGAGCTACTGTTGGCACGTCTAGTCTCATTCATTCTAGTCTCATTCATCGCTAAACGTGGGGATCAATATAAACGAGATTTATTTAAAAGTTTTTCAAAATGGCTTAAATTTTATAACAAAAGCTAATACTGCAAAAACAATTTTTACTTCAAATTTTCTGTTTTAAATACATTTAATGATTTAAGTAACTTACCTTCTTCATCTGAATCCGATGGATTTGAAACATCTAAATAACAAAATAATTTAAGGTTAAGATACAATTCTATAAAGATATAGCGAAGTTAGAATAAAAATGGATTTTTTTTAAATATAGTTTTGTGCAATACACGACAATAGTGACTCCGAATACTGACATCATTTTAATTGCGATTCTACGTTTCGACTAGGTTTTAGTCATCATCAGGAATCTATGATTAAAACCTAGTCGTAGCGTAGAATCGCAATTGAAATGATTTCGGCATTGGGAGTTTCGCCATTGTTGTATTTTATTAAAACACTCAGTGGTTGCCGTAATTTTTAGTTTTGTGTAGTAAAAATAACATTTTAAAAATCACTACATTTTGAGGCACAGTCGCATTCTTCAGGTCAACAATGCCTTAAAGCGGAGGTTGTACCCTTCTTATCTATATAAAGCTGTGTAAACGCGGGCGGCCATTTTCCATTTTCAATATTACAGCATCGATTTTTGGTGCAGTGTACTGTTTTGTATATTCATCTGTACGTTGATTAAGCTACTAGAACTCCGGTGACAGAGCAAAGTTATACCGTAGGTAACCTTCTGAGTACTAGTCTGACGGTCTAACCATTGAACTACTAGGACTCAGGCGGCAGAGCAAGGTTATACCGTAAGTATCCGGCCAGGCAATCAGTCAGGCAATCAATCAATCAATCAATCAATCAATCGTATTAAATCCTTCAGACAGTGCATGTCAGTTAGGTTTTCATTTGCAGACAGGCATGCAGTCAGTCACGTTCAAACATTAGCACCGTAGGATATTGCAGGATTCGCAATTGTTTGAACTCTTCCAGATTCATCATTTTTATGTTGCATAAGATTTGTTTCATTTTTTACTAAAGATTTATTCAGTTTTAAATGTATGTTTAATAACAGGATGTATGAAATCATAGCCAATAATTGCCTCATCTTTTTTATAAAAGAAGTAGCACAGCTCTATTAAAAATATAACACTAACCTCCCACATCGCCATTGGAATGGGATTCCGGATTCGTTTGTTCTTCTAATAGAGAAAGAAAAGAAGTCATCCCATTAATATATTCGATTTCTTAATATTTTTGCGCGCCAGAATGAGAACATAAGAGATTAGAAACAGTTAAAAAGTTTAACTTTAAAACCCTGTTAAACATTAAATATCACCGCTTTTAATCATCACTGTTTACATATATAATATAAAAACAAACTACTATGTTCCATCCAGAATAACGTAATCAGTTGCAAGGATTTTACTATAAATTGTATGTAAACTATTTTAAAAAAAATTAAAATTCAAGAGACATTTGCAGTCTATTTCATAGTACAGTCACCCTAAAAAAGTACGAATTCTTCAACTAGTCTTGCTTAGCAAACTTAATTTTGATCGAAGTTCCGGGTTCAAATGATCAATGAATTTTTTATAGAAACCATGTTATGCGACTGTCAGCCAGCCGGGACCCCAGAAGATATTGTGTAGCGTGTATTTTCATTCCAAAGAATGACCATGCAAACATTCTAAAAGGAAATTCGGATTCTATGGAAACAAAAAATCTCTCGTAATACCCAAGGCTTCACCTCAGCTCGTGTCTCTACTCAACTTGTTTCGTGTTCAAATGACGTCAAATCTACACCCGTAAGAATGTCACATGCAGCTTGTCATCAAGATGTATTCACATCAGCCTTGTTATTTTTACAAGTCTTTGAAAATGTTTTAGCAATTGCATTATCTTATCAAGCTGCTACAAACTTGAAACACTGGTAGCATTATGTCCAGTTTCCACGAATTCAAATTAACCGCCGACTGTGCAAAAAACTGCTTGATTCCGATTACTAAACTGATTTTTCTATCAAAATCGTTACGCGCCAGTATAATATATATATATATATATATATATATATATATATATATATATATATATATATATATATATATATATATATATATATATATATATATATATATATATATATATATATAACTTGTACAATAATTGTTTCTAACAGCATTTAGCATCAGCACTAGTGGAGAATGTTAAGAATGTAATGCAGTGGTAAACTTGCTCTGTATACATAAACACTCTCTGCTAGCATCTATATGCTGCGAATGAATTATCCTATTAAGTGTATACTATTGTTTAATTTATGGTGTATTTAAAAATTTGCACTGCCAGCAACTATTTTCCACATTATGGCAACTAAATGGCAACTTACAAGTAAAGACAAAAAGTGTGAAGTAAAAATAGATAGACGTAACTTACCTTCTTCATCTTCATCGTCATCTTCATCTTCATCCAATGGATTTGAAAAATCTAAATTACAAAAGAATTTAAATACGAGACGGAGGACTTTACCGGGATTTCGAGTGCCTTTTGAACTGACTTTTCAAACATAGTAATTTACATATTTTCAAAGTTCTAGGACTTGAAATATTTATTTAAAGTCCTAGTACTTTTGAAAAATTTCAAAACGTCGTCACGTGCGTTGGGAGATGTTCCTCCAGTCTCAAAACACTAATTAAACATTAATTTATTTTGTTTTTGGTTCATGAATTATTAATGAGTTTGAGAATAATATATAGCGTTAGAATAAACTTAGAATTAGCTAAGGCCAAAAAAAAAAGTATTCTGTTTCTGGTCAGGGCACATGCCCAAAATCGACGCGGCGACGCGGTTTTTGTTGGGGTTTTTTTTGTCTTCCCCCCCCCCCCCCCCCCTAGGCAAACCTTGATTGAACAGACATCTGAAACATGTTGAGTATTCTTATAATATACTTGATGGTATACTGAACATGTAGCATGAACACATGATTGAAATATGAAGCCTTCAATCAGTGCCCGCAAACATACCAGCAGTTTTCATAGGAAACATTGATTGAGAATAGACCGATCAAATATTTAATATCCGCTGGTGTCATTTGTAGTCAATTAATATTAAAAATGTTAAAAAAAGTATCGACGCGCAAGAAAAAAGACGACGCGCGCGCTGACCAGAAACAGAAGACTCTTTTTTTTGGCCTAAAGCTGCACATCTAGAATTTAACATCTAGAAAATGTCCTTGAAGCTTGGCCGAAAACGTTGAATAAAATTTATTTTTATTTTTTCAGACCATTTCTGGCAACTAAAAAGATAAATAACTCCGGTTGAATCACAGTCAAATCTACAATTAATCCCCTCAGGATAATAATCCCGTACGGGCTGCCGATCCGCTAGCATCAATCCGAGGAAACTCAAACTCGGATATATATATATATATATATATATATATATATATATATATATATATATATATATTGCACTTCACCTTGAAAATTATGGTCATAATTATGATACGTATAAAACTCTTACCATTTATGGAAATGTCCCGCAGACGTTTCCCCGCAAATCGGTTTGCTTCGCCATTGTCTATGGCCATTAAAATATTTCCTACAACTGCCATCTCCAGTGTGTGTTCTTGCAACCTGTAAAAGTCTTTGTGTATATCTATGTCGTGTCCCAAATGTTTTGCCAACCAACCCAGCTCATTGTGGTTCATGTCAACCAGCTGCGAAACTGTTGCGACATATTTTCGCAACTTGGTTGACGTTATGAGCTTGGGTTGGCTAAGCTCGGCCATCTCACAAACCTTTGAGAGAACAGCGTTGCCTCTGAGAGCATGTTTAGACTTTCCGTTGTTGACGGCGAAAACGTACGCATTTTCCCGGGCCACATTTCCTTTTTCTCTCGTTTGGTTTAGCAGCACGATTGCCTTTGGTACATCCGGGGTTAAAATGACCGGAACTTTTCTTTTCCTTTTACCGACAATCTCCACCATGTCGAATCTATAGAAAGTGCACATATGCCAAAGTTTTAGATTTCTATGAAGGCGAAGCCCGACGGTCAACTATCGTTTACGTGGAAATTGAGAACGAATGTGATTGTTTTAGTAGAAACTAACTTGTGTTTCTTAGTTCTTCGATATTCTTTCACTGAAACGAATGTACTAAGCAGGTCCATGTACATGTAATTGCCTGCACAAGCTGCACTGCCTATTTTTCTGTCTAACCTTTTACATAGCTCTTTCTCACTTTTTGAAAATTTCTGCATTATTAGCTTTACTCCAATCTGGCCGCCTATTAAAGGCGTCGACTTCCATCAAGGCAGCCTCTCCACCTAACATAACAAAGACGTTAAGAATATTTGAATGTGCTCACATAACAGGGTGTTCAAACGTTTTGAGGATAAATAGCTCACATATACGGCCCAATTTCAAGGTACGATAGCCCGAAGTGCTTGCATTTTAACGACACTTTTGAAAATATATGTACTTTACATAAGCCTGTATTAAACAAACGAATGGATTTGTATTAATTTGTCTTAAATATCAACATTTTGTGAATAAAATCTACTTACCTTGTCAATATGATGTCTTGTCTCGTGTTTTATTCCTCGTTGAGTCGACTTTATACGATTTGTGGCGAGTGGATCGTATCGAGGAATAAAACAGGAGACAAAACATTATATTAACAAGCTAAGTATAGATTTTATTCACAAAATGTTGATATTTAAAACAAATCAGTAAAAATATCCGTTCGTTTGTTTAATACTGGCCTTTTTAAAGCGTTCTGGGTGATTTAAAACTACATCACTGCACTGTAGCACCATACAATACAACACATCTTATTTGCATTATAGGGTCTGTGGCCATCCAGACAGCTATTGATCAACGTCTATAAGAATTTTGCTTATGTTTTTTAGAAATATCACAACTTAGAGAGAAAACGAACAAAAAATCCTAGGAATTTGGAATAGCTATACTAATAAGTAGATCAGTTTTCTTTAACGATTTAAGATAATAATAAACAACAATTGGAAAAGATTTTTTGGTATCAAGAATTATCGCGGTCCAAGAATTATCGTGTCATCTGCGAGAAATAGAGATCTTGATAATTCTTGATATAAAAAAGGTCAAATTCAAAAATTGTTTTGTTATACATTTTGAGCTGAAAATACAGAAAGAATTTCTCCCGCTGCAAAAAAGGAAAATTCATAGATACTAAAATAATCTAAAAAGGGCAAGACGTTTGTTATGAGATGCATCAGCGGTCATCTTAAGAAAAATTGAAAACTGATCATTTTCAAATGTTTTGTGGGTTTGCATATCTAAGCGATCTGGGGCATGCCCCCTAAAATTTAGGTCTCTAGAATAGCATTTTCCGCGTTCTGGCAACATTTTGAGCAATCAATTTTAAATTTAACAAATAGATTCCATTTTGCCGTTGTCTGTTCAATTATAGATGCGCAGATGACGTCACAACGTGGTAAGAACAAAAAAGTGGCCCACAAGCTGCCGGGGCGAGTGGGTCACTGATGTTCTTTCCACGTTGTGACGTCTTCTGTGCATCTATAACTGAACAGACAACAAATAATAGAGTTGTCGGATTAATATTAGCTTATTCTTAGTGCAGTCACAGCAAATTACTCACATTAACTCTTAGTAAAAATTTATATAAATTAACTCTCAAACAATGTACGTGATTCAACATACTTCGTCTTTTGTTGAAAACCGTCATGCGTGACAAGCAAATCTCAGCAAGATTTCTCCAATTCTCCGGCGAATCTATGACGGTGAGTCGCCAATAACACTCTTCCAGCTTCTCGGTTTGGAATTTCCTCAATTTTTTCAAATCACTGGTGAATGGGCAGCCATTCTGGTTTGTTGTGTTTTTCGGAATGACAAAGTATTCAGCGCATGGCTGGATACTTTGTCAGTCCAGAACATTTCATGAAGCTCTAGATAATCGTCCACATCTTTTTTTCCATCGTAGTCTTTGCGCTTCAACGCCTCTCCACGAACGACAAAAGCTACCTTGTTAAGAGAAGAGACGTATATGGAATTCAGATATGCATAAGAATTACGCTGTTTGGAATATCTGCTATTTTAACAGTAAAACGTACTAGCGGCTTGGATGCCAAGTGCTGCAAAATAGCAAAGACTGTATTTTAAAAATTGCTGCATTTTTACAGTAAAATGTACTGGTGGCATCACATTACCAGTACGTACATTTTACTGTAAAAATGCAGTACTTTTCATAATACAGTTACTGTTAATTTACATGTTTTCAATAACAGATTAACATGTTTTCAATAACAGATATCTTCTTCGGGCTATTTTACTCAGAAAAATTTCTAAGTTACCATGTAAGCGGGACTCGAACCCACAACCTTCTGCATGATCACCAGTGAGGCGTTTTAAGCATGCATCGATCTAATGGGGCTCAGATAGTTTGAGCGTAAACGAGTTCGAAGTATGACATTATATATACCAGGGCGGCAAAACAGTATAGGAAGTGAGGGGGGCAGCTAACAACGGGGGTGGAGTATACTCCTTCACGAACAGTTTCAAAATCAATACCTCTGAGATGGCTAAAAACGCTTCTAAATTTCATTAATCACTCAGAAAACAAGAACTCTGATTATGTTAGCATCAATTCTTTTTGTTTTAAAATTTGTGTAATTATTAAATATTAAACCTTATTACAACAGTAAATGCCTAAGAGCGTCCAAATTATGTTGTTCATCACTGAAAGTCGTCAATAGTAAATGTACCGAAATTCCTTTGACGATTTTCGTTTAGAGATACAAACGAATTAGTAACAGAAACTAAACCTATTACTTTAGCATTCTATTTTCATTATGATATATTCAATTTTTTTTAAAAATACGCCGTAGGCCCGTACACAATAACCTCAATAAATTAAAGTTATTCCAGAGAAAAAAGGGGGGGGGGAGTCTCCCAGTCCCGCCGTGCCTGTTATACTGCTAAGTAAAAGTGTCTGATATACATATAAAGGTAAAAAAACCCTACTTTTTTCATTGTGTATCCAATTCTCAAAGCTGTCGAAGGCTTGTCATAGCCACTTTCCTTGTACCCACAAAGTGAGCGAACCGACGATACAACCAAATCAAAATAGTTTGGGGCCAGCAGATCCTTGATTGATATGGTCGGATTCTTAGTTTCTTTCCTTGCTTGAATGAGCAATCTCGCCAACTCCCTCATCTTTTGGGAAACGTACGTGGCCTTTTTCACGCCAACCTTTTCTAAGACGTGCGACCCGAAGATCAAAATAATAGGGTCACATCTTGCGACTAACGTGATGTCGTCTTGGGACATGATAGAAATTACTCCTTCTGAAAGTTCCTTACTGCTCCCAGCGGGGAATTGATTGGCAGCAAGACGTAATCTTCCCTTATATTGCAACTTTTGGTTGCGTGTCTGATCAACTTCTTTATCCGTCGAAAACTGGCAGGTTTTTACATGCCTCCACAGCTCTGACTTCTGGATGAATCCATGGCAATGGTAACATGGCAAATAGTCCATTGGATCAACTTTTTCATCCTTTGTTGGCCGTCTTACCACCTTAAAAGCGAAAATGTTCACAATTATACTCTGATACTGCACGAGAAAAAAAAGTTACAATTGTATTACATTCTAATCATTATATTACATCGTGTTTTTAAGAATACTACCTTAAGCTCGCCTTCATTTTTTTCTAACACTTTCAGGTTGTGGGCAAAGTTGCCCATCAACGTAACTTTTTCTAACATCTTGTTCTTCTTTTTCTTATCTTCTTTAAAAGCCAAGGCTTCGAGGACTTCTCTCTCGTTCTTGTGCACTCCCAGCAAATGACGGCTCATTTTGGGGCTGGCCTTTTCACAATAGTAACAGGTATTTCTCCTGTCATACAGCCGTTTTCCCTCCGCATTTACGGTCGACGCCACGATGTGAACTGAAAGAAGAGAAAAACATGTTAATTTAATATTGCATAAACAATACTAGTAACATTAATCTTTGCTATTTTTTCTGAGGCTCCTATATTTAATTAGTTGATCATAGAATTCTTTATACCAACACCTTATATTATTTTATTATATGGCACAGGTTACTTCCGGCCAAATCACGCGCTGTGATTGGTTGCTGACGAGGCAAGATTTCTCCGCAATGCCCGCGGGCATTACGAAAATGCCCTACTATAGCGAAAAAACCGAAAATTCCTTAAAAAACAGCTTGAATAACTTTTATTACTTTAAAACGATGAAAATAACTGAAACAAATGACGAGTAGCATGCTGAAAGTAAATTTTAGTATGACAAGAAAAAAACCCGGCAAAAGGGCTTGACGAAGTTAAAAGAAGCAGTAAAAAGTGCGATACAATAAACTACTTAATAATCTCAACTATTCGGTCTTTACGGTAAAATATTAAACCTCGGCCTTGCTGTATTGATCTCGCTATCACTTGGTCAATAACAGCAAAGCCTCAGTTTGATATTTTACCGTAAAGACTTCACTATCGGTTAATAAGTAGTTAAAAATAATGATTTCACGTTTTACTTACTTTTCCCATTAAAGTATTTAACTGGACCTTGCTGGTCTTCTTCATCAAAACTGTATTCGTGAGCATCGCTCACCTCTTTTATAAAAAAATCGAAGAAAATAATTAATAAGGTTTCAAAATTATCTTAAGGTGGCTCAAAACAAAGCATATTTATATCATCCCGCGATGTTTTTCAAACTTTATAGTTTGGATCAAAGTAATATATTTGTTTAAAGGTCAACTACTATTGGAGGTTATTCTATTTTTCGTTAGATTTCGAAAGCTTCAATTCAAAACCGAAGAAATGATTGAACAACGACCGCGTCGAAAGAAAGCCTGGTACTACCGGTGTGATGTCATACCGGTATGAAACGGCGTGAGAATACTGTATATTTTGTTTTTGTTTTTGTAGAGTTCCGAATCCTGTTTACTCTTGCGTGAGTGACCGGTGACAAACCACATCTCAAGCACTAGAATATATATTTGGCAAATTAGACAATAAATCTATTACCGATATGACGTCATACCGGTAATAGTGCCATTCTTCTCATAACGTGGTCGTGCATGAAGAGATCCGAAGACACGCTCCTCAATAAATCCTGCGCTATACCTTGAAATTCATTTTTTTCTAACTTTTAGTAACTATGACAGTATATAACAAAATTGAATATACAACGGGACTGCGGCATAATTAATAGAATGAGATGGTTAGGAAACTATGAGAAAACCTTTTGTTATATGTCGTTGTTCACTTCTGAGGTTGGACCGGTCATGACCGTGCACACGTTCAGTGGCGTAGCCAGACTCGGGCCTGGGCCCGGGCGTCAGCTATGGAAAATACGAGTATAGCGTCCTCAAAAAGCAGGAAATGTCGTTTCAGAGAGCTAAAATTCAAAAATTTCCGAAAATTTTTTAACTTTAAAATGAGGTCATAAGGACTAATTTATATACACACAAAAGAATAAGGTCTATAGACCCTTTCAATAAGTATATATAGAATACGTAATTTTCACCCTATTTCAATGTATTCAAAAAGCTGAAAATAACGTCAATGGTGGAAAATGGCATACTCTACACTTGTTAAAATGGTATACAACCTCCGCTATGTCATAGACGTCAAGTTGTTTAATTTGCCTATCAAACAAACTAAAATATCTTAACAACAAAGCAAGGGAACGAGAAACTGTGAAAGATGTTACTTTGTCAGGCATTTTAAATGTTCTTTCAAATAAGACAGACGTAATATACGTTTCAAGCGCACTATAAATCGCACTATAAAAAACTCTAACTCTAAAATTTAAAAAAAGCTTAAAATTTTCTACGAAAACTTATAAAACATGTAAAATGACCAGACTTACATTATACTTAATTATTGGTGAATATCAGTGATTAGTATAAATACACAGGTGATTATAGAAAATCACGCGCGCTGATTGGTCGAGCTACTTTGGATTAATTCTCGATAATCACCTACAGCGTTTATTCAAAATGGCCGCCAGCCAAGTTGTCAATGCGAGTATGCGACAGACGAGGAAATTAACAATTTTTAAGAAAAAGTTGTTCCTAAAAGTACGAAAATGTGTATTTATACTAAAACAATTATTCGCCTCAGGCTCAGTGAATATTGGTGAATAATAACCTCGACTTCGTCTCGGTTATTATACACCGATATTCACCTCGCCTTCGGCGA
>JAWNZC010000367.1:302500-387500 GCA_035771165.1 Paragorgia papillata | reverse complement strand
GTACGTTTACTGTAATTTAAACTAAACACAAACCTGAGCAGTGAACCTCTGTGATTTCTGATGCTTGGACAAGGTCACAAGTTACTGGTATTTTAAGTATGCAAACTAACTCCAACAAAATTATAATCCACAATTTCCACAACATCTTGATCAAATCCTTGGGGGAAAAACAAAATTAAAATCAGCTCGTATAAGGCACACTCACTCACTTCAGATAAGTTACCCATTCACATTTTGGCTAAACTACTCTACAGGGTGTCCCAAAGAAAATGCCCCCCATCCATTTATGAGGTGCACCTTCTTTAATTATGGTACAAGAAGTCAATTTTTATATCACGCCGAAAGCCCATCCCTCCTTCTTTGTTGTCTGAAATTTTCAGAGCTAAGTAGTTATCTACTCGCTTCCTGGAGTCATTTAAAGAGGCAACATCAAAATTTGAACTTGTCCAAATTATGTATGCTACGTCAAGATTTGGAAATCTTCTCCTAAAGGCTTCCCTTGAGCTTGTTGGGCTTCTTGTTTCATGTTAGGAAAGTACCACGAATGCTCTTTCCTTGGGAGTGAATTGTTGTCCAACCATCTTAAGACGGATGAAGTAAAGTGCACTTTTGCCTACATGGCAAACATGTGCATGGAACTCTCATGAGCATTGTTATTACCCCAAGGAACCCCACATGATTTCATGCCGCATTGCTTCATTTGGAATCAAACTTTATTCCCCTGTGGTCAGTTTGCACATGCATATGTATTCAAACTTGTATTCCGCACTCAAACAAAGCTGTGGTCAAAAACGGGATGGGCGACATTCGTTTGGGACACCCTGTATTTTTCCAAATCTGTAGGTAGCATAGATAATTTGCATAATTTGGACAAGTTCAAATTTTGATGTTGCCTCTTTAAATGACTCCAGGAAGCGAGTAGATAACTATTTAGCTCTGAAAATTTCAGACAACAAAGAAGGAGTGATGGGCGTTCGGCGTGATATAAAAATTTACTTCTTGTACCCAAATTAAAGAAGATGCAGTACAAAAACGGATGGGGGCATTTTTTTGGGGACACCGTGTACATCAATCTCGCATTGTCCAAGATTATTTTAAAGTTCTAAGATAAAACTGTATGTTGATATAAAGAACAATTATTATTAGTTCAAACAGATGACAAATCACAAATGTAGCAGGGTACAGTATTTTCACATGTAGCAAAATCAGTTATATATATCTCTAAATTTGTTCAATGATATCACTTGAAACTGTGCATATAAAAACGCCTTGTGACACTGAACATTTCATAACTGACATAATATCACGGCCACCTCGGTTTTCATTGTTTCCACACGCACATTTAATATCGAAATAACCCGATGCATAAAGATGAGGTACGATTAGTAACTAATCATACCAAATGTTTATGCACAAGGTACGATTCCCGTGAATTTGCAATAGGCGGGCAATATCATCGCCCAATGCAACGGGACCTTGCCTAAAACATTTCGAGTAGAGTACACTGGTGGCGCCCCCAATCGAGAAGTAGAGACAAGTGTTTGCCTATCTCGAAGTAGGTTCGCTGAACCCGCTTGTAGCGGCAGCACCCTAAATGAAAGGCAAACTTTCATTGTGTAACTTGGTTTGTTTTCTCAAGAATTTATTACAGTTTGCCTAGAACATAAAATGTGGGACTAATACTAAATCAATGCGCATGTCTATACACTGTTGTTGTTTTTATATCTAGACAACTATCTAATATTAGTTTATGTGCGTGAATTTGCATTAGATCAATGGTAACCATTGAACCGATCATATACATCATGTATTGTTAAAAGCGCTTGTACAGTGTAACATATTTACAGATATAGATATATAAATGGCGATTGCATTTCAAATAAAGATAGTTACTGTAAAAAATTGCCAGCCTTTACACACATGATACATGGCCACGTTTGGATGTCGGTTTTATGCCAGATACATTCCCTCGGGCTTCGCCCTCGGGACTTTTACTCTCCTTCTTCCTCGGTAACCGTAATATTACAAAGTGATAGCATAACATAATATTGGTTGATTAGTGATTAAATGTCCCTCAAGCCTCGAGAGGTTTAGTAAAACTTCTACTAAACCTCCCTCGGCTTTCGGGTACATATTCAATCACTAATCAACCTATATGTTATGCTATTACTTATAATAAATGTTGCTTTGTGTAAAAATACTGTACCCTGTTCCTGATGTCAGAGCCCATTTCATTTACATATTAAACAAATTGAAATATCTTGCTAACGAAGAAAGACACGAAAAAGTTGTAAAAGATCTTCTATTGCAATTTCACAAGTTCTCTCAAATTAAACAAACTTAATTTTCATTGCCAATACCCTTTAATAGATATTCAATTACTGAGACCAATGGCATTACATGTATTCAATATGTAGCTGAGGGCATAGCCTAAAGCTGGCTGCAATATATTCCAGTGGCGTAGGAAGCAAGTTGGTCTTGGAGGGGCACAGCTTCAAAAGGGCACTTTGTTTAGGGGGTAGGACTTCAAAAGGACTTGAAATACATGTTTTATCATAAAAAGGACACTTTTCTGTTGCAAAAAGGCCACTTTGTGACAAAGTTGGGGGGGGGGGGCACATGCCCCGTTTCCCCCAGTTCCTACACCCCTGATATATTCAATACTGTAATGCTGTTTGGCCAAAGGGATTATCTATTATAATTACTGACACATAGTTTCTGTTTGGTAAAATCAACTCATCAATAAAATATTAAAGAAATGTGGATTTTGTTTATAAATAAATCTAAAGATATTCTGATGTGTATCATATTATCTATGTTCTGATTTGATTTCTTAAATACTTTCCTCAAAATGCAGGAAATAGTGTTTCAGAGACCCTAGAAATCCAAAATTTTCTGGGGGAGCATAACCCCCCTAGGAGATAAAGGTTCTTGCCTGCCCCCAAACCCAAGACCCTGGCCACACCACTAGTATAAAGTTCTATTCAAAGTCAGATAGAGTCAATTATAGTAAGTTTCAGCTTGCTTTTCACTGCACAATTTCACCACCCAAGTTTCAAATTTCATTTCCAAATTTAGAAGATGAAGTTCACCTTTTATGAACCACCCCCTACCCCCCCACCCCCTCCCCCACTCCCACCCCACCCACCCACCCCCCCTCGTCAACCCAGAGAAAAACCTCCAGTCTCTTGACAAATCACACTACAATTCCAAATAACCAACTGCAGAGTCAACGAATGGAGCAAAGCTAAATTTCAAACTTCAAAATAAATTTCAACATCAACACCTGAAAACACAATTGAAAACTTGGTAGCTGGAAATTGACTACCCCAATGGTCTCCAAGACCATTCTCGTGAAAAGTTTAAATCTATGGAGAAACTTGTAGAGAGGGGGAGTGGGGAAGTTATGTGTAAGGTCCTAAAAAGTCTCAATACAGTATTACTGTCAAAATGGAAATACCTTCCCACTTCTTCTTCTGTAGCCATTTTGACTGTAAATGTTGAACTTCAGATAATATGCAGTGGTGTAGCCAGGGTCTTGCGTCCAGGGTGGGGGGGGGGGGGGGGCAAGAACCTCAATCTCCTAGGGGGGTCAGACCATCAGGGGCATGGATTTTGGATTTCTAGGGTCTCTGAAACACTATTTCCTGCATTTTGCAGCAAGTATTTAAGAGTAATCTGAAAAACATAAATTACAGACGTCAAATCAGCTAGAACATAGAATGATGCCAAGAATTGTCAAACTATTTGGAATTCAAAATTGCTGTCAATATAATATTGCAAGGTTGCATGGTAAAGAACACCTGAGAAAAATGCAGTGAGAATAAGTAGAAAATCACCAGCTGATCACGATAAATACATCCTAGTCATCCTTACTTGCAGCCAGCAGCTGAATTGCGAAGGATGCAGATCAACGTGGCCATGTCGAGGCATACCAAAGGCAGCCACCAACGACACAGTTCAGACCACGGATCACAGCTAAGATGTTAGGTGTTGATTTTATGGAGGGAGGAAAACCGGAGAACCCGGCGAAAAACCCTCGAAGCACAGGAGAGATCAACTACAACTCTACTCACATGAGTTCCAAGCCGACAACGGGGTCATTCCCAAGCAGTCACCCATCCAAATACTAACCCCCATCTAACCGGGCTTAACTTTTTGGTGAGAGGCAGCGCACTAACAGCACACACCACCCGTGCTCACTCAATAAGGGGTGGGGGTCAGAAAATGTCAAATAAAGCCTTTTTAGACTTTCTATGGCAACGAGAAGGCTGTATTTGTGCTAAATGTGCATTGCAGAATGCAGATACAGTATTGAACACCATGGGGGACCATGGTCCTAATTCACCTCCAGCAGTTTAGGCTTTGCTTCCACTCTTGGGGGTAAGAGGGTTAAGGGGTGTAATACGAACCCACAATTGTTTGGTTACGTTGATTGACAATTCTTCTAAGTGCAAAACAGAGCTGAAACAAAGCATGGCTTAAGAAATACAAACGACAACACCTTCACATGTCCAAATAAACAAACATAGAGTTACAATAGCCGAGCCTGGGCACCGAAACGCTTTCAAGGAACAAGCAAACAGACAAGGAAAAACCATTACTATTTACTACAACGATTCGTGTACTCGCAGCTGGCCACTTCAAGCAAGTATGCGGTAATATCATCCGGTCTATGCCAAGAAAGCCTATAAATAATTGACACCGCTACGTGAAAAGGAACACCTTAAATTGAAACTCATTTATAAGTGAAGAACACTTTTGAAAGTGAAAGAAAAAGCACTATTAAAAAGTCCTTCAACATATCTTCAAAGCCCACTAATAGATACAATATATTATAAAACAACAAATAAGCGGACAAATACAAAAGTCCAAGGCGACAGTATTAAAATCGTTCACGATACTATAAAAGTCACGAACAAGCTTTACTACGGCAGAAGCGGGCTCACTATTCCAAAACCCAAGTCTCACGGGCTGGAGTGTATTATTAGAATACAGTACTACAAACACTTATTATATAATACACTATATACTGACTACGGTCGATGTTAATTTGATGTGCCGACAGTTTACGTAAATACAGCCCGCTCGGCTGGGAGCGGATTTCAACCATAGCAAGGTCGGTCAAACTCCGTTGCCGAGAGTTGTCACGAGTTGTCACTACTTCCCCATCAAGGTAAAACCATTTTAACCCTGATGTAGCAGAATTGAACGATGCTCAGCGTCGCGCTCAGGCTGTGAAAATACAAGAACTCACATAACTTGTCTTTGACATTACACACGCCAAATGAATTTCGCTACTAGTGTTTATATAAGCCCGCTCACTTCGAATTTCGCTTCTGCATTTATAATTAATATCGTAAAGTGTTTGCAATAAAAACATACAGAAATGGAAAAAGCTCGGTACACGGTTTGCTAAACAAACCATACTATAACACTATCTACAGACGTATTTTAATATGACTCGTATATAAACGTGACATACACAACGCCACAACATAGTATTAACTTATACAACGCCAAAATTAATATACACATAGCGACTTATGTATGAGTCAATTCCAACTGCGATCATCCCCCCCCGGGCAAACCCCCAGGAATTTGACTTTTCCGAAAAATTTTGGTCAAATTCCCCACTATGCGGACCGAAAACACAGTCAAATGCCCCACCGTCTGGGACTGTCAAGGCTCTATTAAAAGATTTTGTTTGAAATATTTCATTCATAGACAACAAAAAATTCACTACCATGAAGTTTCAACGTCCTTCTTTGCATTCCAGACTTTAAGCAACGGCATTTTCAAATGTTCACGTGGAATATCGACAGAAAAGATCATGCAGCCTGAAGAGATGGCTAGAACGAGGAGATTTTTTAACGTACAACCGCTGACCAACTTTTTTCAATAGTCAAATGCCCGACCGGGTGGGATTGCTTTACGTCAAATTCCCGCCTATACGGAGCTCACCTTGGGTCAAATGCCCGGGGTTTGCCCGGGGGGGGGGGGATGATCGCAGTTGGATTTGACTCGTACATTACCTACAGACGATCGATGAAGAGAAGCCTATAGTTCACTTAAAAGCGAAAACCCTTTTTCGAATGACACAACTCCCACGAACTGAAAATAAAAGTTACCTTTCAATTTCAACAGTTTAAAACCGACTTCGCATATCTGCATTCAATCAGTGATTCAAATCCAAACAGTGATTCAAATCCAAACAGAATTTTCAACTTCCTGCGGTGGTCCTGCGAACAATCGCAACAAAAACGCTAGTTCCAGGCTTCCCGTCCAGAGTCTAAATGAAAATGATTAGCTTCCGCCAGCGGGATTATCACTAATCGCCGCGACAGACGCCGAGTTTAGGCAAACATACACAACACCATATAAAAGCCAATAATATTTACACTTTCGGTCCCCAAACAAAAAGCGTATTCATTTAATGAACGGCGAAACTCCCAAGCAATCAGGGGGGTATTGGAGAACCGGAAATCGTCATGATGGAATGGGATTACGTGTCTTGATAATTATTAGCCAAATATTCGCCTACGTACGCTTCGCGTAGTCACAAAGCCTGTGGTCAGAGCGTATTTTCGTGCGTGTGAACCCACGGATTGTAAAAGCTACAAAGCAAAACAACTAATGAAAATTAATCTTATTAACAACGAACTTTTTCTGGGTTTTTCGATTGCCAGCTGTATAAAATTATATTTGCGACTTTCAAAGGAGAATGATATATGGATTTTCTTCCCGCCTGCCGGCCATACTTCACTGCCCGCCATGATACAATTGCTTGAAGAAGGTTTGGAACGTTTCAGCGAGGGCTTCTTACTGCGGATCTAGAAGATTATCTACGACAACAAACAAGTCGAAATGTCGAGAGCAACGAAGGACATGAGCAAATAAGGTTTTACTTAGTAATAGCGCGGAAGGGATGGTTTATTTGAATAACATAATCCTGGGTGTATGTATGTTATTATTTATATCAATCAACAAACTGTCATGTCCAATCTGTTAGGAGACGTCGTTCCCATGTTCGGCACGCGATGATTTATATCATGCCAATGCCGAGGGCTCCAAGCTAGAAATTGCAGCTATCTGCTTTCGGGGAAAACGAGAATGTCTGTTATCTTTGTGATGATTTGAGACAATGAGAGTCGATCGACGAACGGCGAAATTAGTGAAACTTATTTTTGATATTTTAATCAATGTTTGGCCACAGGGGGGCGCACAAACGGCTTATCTGATTGTTTCGTCCATATCCGTGGAATTAATATTCTTTTATGTGCATATAAATTAGCCCCTCTGAACTCGTTTTCATGTGCGAAATTCAAAAGAATCTTTACTCTAAAACGAGGTCAGAGGGGCCAATTTATATGCACTTTAAAGCATTTTAAATCGTCGGCCATTTATGAATATTAAAGGTCTATAGTACTTACGTTAGTTTGGTCTCGTTAATATTTAAATCAAGTGTTTGGTTTTGGGAGAGGCAAAACTCGGCAAGCTGGCAAGCTGGCAAACGCTTACTGTACTTATGTGTACTTTTGCACAGTAGGGATATACGCATGTGGTGATCAGCGTTTTGCGTCTATATATACGTAGGTAGTTTGTATTCACTATTAATAATTCTGGCGCAACTACAGTAAAAACCCGCTAACAAGAACCTACATTTTACCAAACCAGCCTGGGATAGGTTCCTATATTCTTATTTAGTATAAATACACAGGTGATTATAGAAAATCGCGCGCGCTGATTGGTCGAGTTACTTCGGATTAATTCTCCATAATCACCTAACAGCGTTTATCCAAAATGGCCGCCAGCCAAGTTGTCAATGCGACAGACGAGGAAATTAACAATTTTAAAGAAAATGTTGTTCCTAAAAGTACGAAAATGTGTATTTATACTAAAACAATTATTCGCCTCAGGCTCCGTGAATATCGGTGAATAATAACCTCGACTTCGTCTCGGTTATTATTCACCGATATTCACCTGGCCTTCGGCGAATATTTGTTAAATATTCTTATATAAATAAATTCTTAATTTCAGCCTGACTTTCTTAATAGTGGTGGGGTGGGAAGGTTGGGTAAACCCCACGGGCCCCGAGCAAAAGGAATTAATTAGGGGACCCGAGCATTTTGTGACGTCATTATTATTATCATATCATGTCTTCCACCAAGGTTATGCGCGCAGGCTATGCGGAATGAAATGAATGCAGTTATGAATCTATTCAAATAATCTGCCCACTTTAACAGATTCTGAATCGGAGTGTGAGTGATTATATTTTGCTCAAAAGTGCCCTCAAAGTGCAGGAAATGCCATTTCAGAGACCCTAGATTCAAAAATTTCCCGGGGATTTAAATTAAACAGGTTCACAATTCAAAGTGAAGGTCTCTCTCGGTTAATCTCAAGTGTTGATTATATATTACTGTTATTGAATAAAACGTTAATTTTGATACGGATTTGTCTGAGAGAGGTTAATTTGCTCACTGGACCCCAAGATAGGTGGTGTCCGCTTAAAAGAGGGGTGTCCTGAAAGTTTCCTTAAAATTCGTACAACATATGCAGTTTAATCATGTTCTTTTTCGTAGCAGAAGTCCTGGTCAATCCAAGTTCGCATTTTTGAAGACCAACTTGCGTAAGGTTCGTATGGAAAGAAGTCCTGGGCAGTGCCAGATTAACCCTATGGCAGAAGTGGCATATGCCAGGGGCCCCGCGCTTTCTGGGGGCCACGCGCTCTTTCTAAAAAAAATGAAACGCGGGACCAGAAAACGCGGGGCCCCAGAAAACGCGGAGCCAAAAAGCGCGGCGGGCCCCCATGGTACTGACTCACCACTACTCAGTACAAATGTTAGCTAATTCTGTTGTTTCTTCCTTATATAATCTGTATGTATATATTGTTATTGTTATCGTTATGTAGGATTGTATAGATTAGTAATTAGCAGTTGTTTTACACAAGAGTACAAGATAAGTGCGTTCAATTTCAGACCAAATTCTTGACGTGTATTTTCATTTTTTGTAAACACACACACATGGGACTGAGGCGCGAGAAACAAAACAAACAAAATTTAATCATTCATATATTCTCTCTGAGACTCTGAGTTTGGCCCAATGAAACTGCTGATTTCACCCTTCCACGCGTGCCACCTTGTTCCCCTAAGGGGTCCCGCGCGGAAAATATGCCACGGGCCCCGCGCAAACTTAATCTGGTCCTGGTCCTGGGGATACGTCTGTGGTAGACAAATAGTCCAAAGAGACGTACGGCGAAGGACTTACGCCAATAATGACAAGAGCACTGCAGAGGAAGTTTAAGGCAATTACATTTCAAATTCGACAGGGTACACTGTACATCTATCACGAAAACAGATCCAGAATATGCGATTTCCTCAGGGTATCACTACTGAAGATTTCCCCTGAATATTACTTCTATAGCTTCAACCTCGTACCCAGGGTCTTATCTCCGCTGAGACCCTGGGTACGAGGTTGCTATAGCTTCACTTGCACCTTTTAGTTTGCTAATCCACCATCGTCATTTGATTTGTTTAATGAGACAAACAGCTTTGTTGAAAAGGTGAGAGAAAAGTTACAACTGTAGTCCTAGCCTAATCGCTTTACCTTTTGTTAACAATAATTTGATTTTCCCTCCCCCTCCTTACAATGTAAATGTCATTGGAGAAAGCTGTATATAATTTCAAGTGATTTTGTTTGATAATAGCAAAGATTCTCCAATAACTCATTATCAAACAAACTGAAATATCTCAAAAACGAAGCAAAGAAACCAAAAACTGTAAAAGATGTTACTTTGTCATTTTAAGTGTTCTTTCAGTCCAGTCCATGTTGTCCTATGACTCGCTTAAGGTGGCTCCACACAGTTTCTTGAAAAAAGGAAAATACAAGTGTTTGAGAGTCCAAAACACGTGCATAAACAATTCGGGAAAAGAAAAAAACTAAATGTTATGCATAGTTAAACAGTCTGACAATCAAAAACTGTTACCAAATAAATAGCAACAGTTGTTGCTATGGCAACAATGACTTTTCAAAATGGCGGCCAATTACCCTTCAAACTAATTTAATTCGAAAAAAACTTTGGTGACCCCAAACTTTTTTTCCATTAAAACTTTTCTTGAAGTATGAGTAATCAATAGGCCGATTTTAAAAAATACTGTAGAACGAATAATTTTTTTTCTGGAAAAATCATGTTTGTTAATTTTTAAAAAATTTCGTTCTACAGAATTTCTTTAAAATCGGCCTATTGATTACTCATACTTCAAGAGAAAAGTAAAGAAAAAAAAATTGGGGGTCACCAAAGTTTTGTTCGAATTAAACTAGTTTGAAGGGTAATTGGCAGCCATTTTGAAACATCATTGTTGCCATAGCAACAACTGTTGCTATTTATTTGGTAACGGTTTTTGATTGTCAGACTGTTTAACTATGCATAACATTTAGTTTTATTCTTTTTCCGAATTGTTTAATCACGTGTTTTGGACTCTCAAACTTGTATTTTCTATATTTCAAGAAACTGTATGGAGGCACCTTAAAAGCGCTAAGGTGATTCCATCATGAAGATAAATTGAATCTTATGTTTAAATTAGACCGTTTTATAAATTAGTTCGTGGTTTTGAAATTGTATATAACAAATATAGGGACATTTTTACAGAAAACGCTTATACATTTGGTGGATCAAATTTTCATTCCAAAGCCATTTTAAAACTCGAGTGCTCCCCTCTCTCTCTCCCGTTTGTAAAAAAAGTATTTGTGACCATCCCTTTCTATTTTTTATCTCCATTTTTCCAGAAATAATTAATAGCTTCAAATTGCGTCAGGACAAAAAAAGTGTACAAGACTTTCGGACTTCCAAAAGTCCTTGGATTTTCTCATCGGACTTTCGGACTTTTGTGTATTTTTTGCGGACTTTTCCGGACTTTTTGTGAAACTTATTAACGATATTTTCTCTTTATTTTTCATGTTCTGGCCGAGCTTTAAGTGAAACTGGGAAATAATAAAGGCGTAGGAGCCAAATGGGAGAATAGCAGGGAAATATATTCATAAAAACAGTCAAATATGAAAATACAAAAAGTAAAAAAACCCATATAAAATTACATAAAGTACTGCAGGAATTCGTAAGAGAAAGTGCAGATTTCTTCGGATTTTCTGGGGATTTTGATCAATTGAGTCGGATTTTATGGATTTTCAAAGGATTTCCATGGATTTTTATGGATTTTCAAGAATTTTTGGATTTTTAAGGATTTTTAAAATTCCGCTGGACTTTTCGCGGACTTTTCGTCGAAGTGTACCGACGAGCACACTGCTAAATATCTATAGATCACTCATCTCTCCATACTTATCTTATGGTATAACTGTATGGGGTCAAGCTGCTCAGACACACTTAAATAAAATTTTGAAACTACAAAAACGTGCCCTTCGACTAATTTATTTTGTCAATTACAGATCTCACGCCGTTCCCCTTTTCATTTGTTCAAACATATTACCTTTGAATATGCTTTATTTTAAATCAACTTCGATTTTAATGCACGATGTATTCAATAATTTGACTCCATTCAATATTTCAAAGTTATTCACATTCTCAAATGCGATCCACGCATATAATACTAGATCTTCATCATTCGGCAATTACAGTATATTAAGCACTCTAGATTAAACCAGTATAGCAAATCTTTTTCCAGAATTGGAGCCAAAATGTGGAACAACATTCCACTTAAAACACGTAATCTATCTAAAACTAGTTTCAAGAAAAAAATACAAGAAACATTAATTCAAATTTTACTCGAAGAGGATGCTTATGTTGACACGTCCAAATTAATACTTAAGATTGCTAATAGTTTTACTGCTTGAATACTTCATATACTCTTACCTACATGTTATCTATCAATTCCTATTTTAACTTCAAAAGTTCGTATATGTCTCTGTATGTATGTATGTATGTATATATATATATATATATATGCATGTGTGTATGTGTGTATGTATGGGTATGTATGTATGTATACGTATGTATGTATACATTTAAATTTTGTTTTTTCCCCCCCTTGTTTACTACCCGCCAAGATTAGCTTTTGCTACCTGCGGGTTAGTATTATTTTGTAAATATTTTTATTATAAGCCAAATAAACCTAAACCTAAGATGTTTGGAGTGCTTTGCCCCTCGCCGTTTCCTTGTTCTATTAGTATCATAGTCTTCGTTTTTACAATTTCGAAAGAGACTAGCGACAGGGACTAATGAATTGTAACTTTTTTACAAAAAAACAAAAGAATTATGAAGAAGACATCACTAGATAGCCGCCCATCAACACACGCATGACGATCAAAAATTTATTCTTTATTTAGTATTAATAATCTATTAACGGTTAAAAAAAACAATTTTAATAGACTTAAAAAAAGCTAAAGCTAGCTGGTTAGTTCGAGAAATAGGCAAAGCAATAAAAAACCTAACTGTTCATTATATGTGTTCGGCTTCGGGCTCTTGAGGTTATTCGGGCTCTTGAGGTTCATGTTCGGGCTCAGGCTAGCCTGCGAGCAGGCTCTCTCAAGCAACAGGAGGGCCTGCCAGCAGGCTAGGCTCAGGCGCTTCAAACGCAGAATTTAATAATTTCGTCTTTCCTCTTCTTTTCTGCCTCCAGATCGTTTCTAACGCTCATGACGATATTTTCCTTTCGCGCGACATCTCTTTCGGCGTTTTCCATTCTCACCACAGCCTCTTTCAGTTGATCTTCCAAGAAACTCAACTTCTCTTTGGCTTCGATTTCCCGTTCCGCGGCGTCGTTATCGCGATCCTCTAGCTTCCGTAACTCGTCGCCGCATCTTTCGATATTGTACATATGGTCTTTCTCTTTTTTCTCGGCGGTCTCGAGCCTTTGGTAAACCTTCTGCAGGTCTGTTTCCACAACTTGCAGTTTTCTCTTGCTTTCCATAAGGGCGTGCGACGCTTCTGCGGCTTGCTGTTTCGCGACGAGCGCTTCATCTTCAATGGCGATCAGCTGGTCGTCGCTTTCCACCTCTATTCCTTCGACTTCCCGTCTTTTTCCGTCATCGTCTAAGGAACGTCCCTCGACGTGAGCAAGCCGGCTTTCTTTCTCTTCCAACGTGCTCTTGGTTTTTGTCAGGACTGCTTGTAGACGTTTTAGGCGGCGGCGATAACTCTCGAGCTCCTCTTCTGTTTTCTCCAATCTGTCATCCGCCTCTCGTTTTAGCTGGGTCGCTTCGATCTGTCGGCCTTCGGCAGTGTCGATGCTCTCTTTGAGCTTGACAAGCGTGTCTTTAACTTCATCGAGGCTGCCTTGCTTTGACATATTTCAAAATACAAAAACCGGCAGAGGACTCGCAGAAGACGCTATTCACAGCCAACGCTCGACGCGTTTGTCTTCTCTCGACTGGTAGTAATAGTTTACAAATTGGCACGCTCAGGCGTGCATGTATCTATTGCGAAAGCGTGTTGATCATTGTTCAGACAAATCAAAGTAAAGATTATAGAACGAAAGCGATATAGTGTGACATTATTTTAACAATGCGATTAGCGACTGCCCGGATTTAGCAATTTTGGGCCTACAGGCTAAGTGTGACGACACATTTGTAGGGGGGGTCCGTGGGCATGCCCCCCGGAATTTTTTTGAATTTTGGGTCTCTGAAACAGCATTTCCCGCATTTTGAGGACACTTTCGAGCAAAATATAAAGGTCTGAAATCCCATTTTTTAACATTTTTTAAAACATGGGCCGTCCAAATTGTGGGCCTACAGGCTATATATAGCCTGGTAATTTATAAGTGATATTGGGCATTTCACTCGATTACATAGCATGTTCTAAGGATATTGGTGAAGGAAAATTCGAGTGTAGAATATATACATTTTAAGACCAGACCGGGACCAGTTGCGAAAAATGCAACTACTCAGGCCTTCCGGCAGGAATTGAACCCACGGCCTTGCGATTCTAGTGCAATGCTCTGACCATTGAGCGCGTTGCCGAGAGCTTGATCGCGAGTTCTGTATATATATATTAAGGTGGTAATGCCAGGAGAGAATTGGGTATATTATAAGTGATATTGGGCATTTCACTCGATTACCTGAGAACATGCTCGGCAATGCCCTCCGTGGCTCAGTGGTCAGAGCATTGCACTAAAATCGCAAGGTCGTGGGTTCAATTCCTGCTGGAAGGCCTGTGTAGTTGCATTTTTCGCAACTGGTCCCGGTCTGGTCTTAAAATGTATATATTCTACACTCGAATTTTCCTATAGTCTGGTAAGCCTATCAGTAAATCTGGGCCTGGTTTCAAGTGTACTGTTGACATGTTAGCTATAAGTTTATACGTGGAAATCAACTTACTGTACTATTAACTTGGCACTGCTTGAGTTATATGTAGGCGTATAAAATACTTATTCCAAAAGCGCGTTGATCATTGTTCAGGCAAATCAATGCATGTGTTACCAGAGTCTAACATATAGTAAAGATTAATAGAACGAAAGCGATATAGTGTGACATTCTTTTAACAATGCGATTAGCGACCGCGTTTCCTGTTTTTTCCCAATTTACCTAAAATTGTCATTTTAAGATTAGGGATATTTAAAGGCAAACAACAAACTATTCACAATACACTAAACACTAGCTTTAAAATCACTTCACGAAACGACGAGGACATATTCACAACACACTATTAATTAACACAAAATGTCGCTCTGATCGCATTTTAGATCAACATTCAGCGCGAACACATACAAACCCACTATATAGACACAACAATATAGTGACACAACTTGTCGTTCTCATCGTGTTTCTATTCGCCAATTCAGTGCTCAACTCAGCGCGAACTATTAGATTCGTGGCAAAGTATGCTATAATTTAAAATCACTTTGGAAAACGACCAGATCTACAGTATTCGGCTATCACTCGGCAAGTTGTTGTGCCACCCTGCATTTTCATTGGCTCCGAAGTACTCAACCCGTCGATAGCGTAGTGCATGCGCAGTAGATACAAAAATGCCAAGGCCTTTCTCCCATGTTCTGTTGAGCCGTATCAGTGGTCAATAGTTATAATTTACTCCCAAATAAGGACAAAAAAGCACCATAACCTCTATTTTTAGTGTAGAAAAATTGCGCGGGAAACGCGATTAACACGTTAGCTTAGCAACGACACATAAGTTGTGGGTGATGACATGTACTAGACGTCATCGCATCATGCTGACATCATGCTGATTGCGGTGATTGCTAATTGATGCTCTTTTCAAAATAATATTCAAGCGAGATGGCTGCGAAGTGAGCTAAATACTTTGAGAGGAGTTGGGGCCGGATCTAGGCTGAATTTCAGCACTAAGAAGTTTGTTTCTCTCGGATGGGTGTTGAGCGAGAAAGAGAGTTTTCAGTGGTGGACGGAAACGAAGCAACACAAGACGGTAGCATACTAGCATAACAAAATCAGTTTTCACAGGAGAAGTTCTGTAAAAACACAGAGGCAATATAAATGATTAAAACACGATCAAGTCGGTTTTCTTTGTTTTTTTGCGGGATTTATATTCCATAAATCCCGCATTATAAATTCATAAGGATTATATATATAATCGCTATGAATTTGTAATTGCCCAGTTCATAGGATGCCTGCTACAACTATCTCGTATGGTAACGCCGGTAGCGCCCACCATACGAGAAGCCGAGAAGGAGAGCAAGGGTTTGCTTTTCGCCCCACGTAGTTTACGAGAGGAAGGCAAACCAATGAAAATCATCAAAATCTGTTAGTTGAGTCAGCACTTTATTACACTGAAGTGACTGAACGTTGAGCATAAAATGTGGGATTGATACTGCATCAATACGCATGCCCAATGCTGTAATGATATCTGGTACTAATTATTCATCTGACTAATTATTCAAACAAGCTTGTAGAAGTCTGTGTATGTGTTCAATGAACCTTTACGTACTTCTCAAGTTTGTTTAATAAACTGGTTTGGAGTCTTATTATTTCATAAAATCCCGTTAACATTCGACATAACAATGTCCTTCGACACTCGGTAAAGGCTATTTTTTAGAAAACCTTCTTCAATCGTGTTTTAAGTCGGATAAATACCTCGAACGTCGGCTTTAAGTCAAATATATCCCGAGGGCCGAAATATTCCATACATCAATGTTATCCGGTGAAAAACCCTCGAAGCACAGGAGAGATCAACTACAACTCTACTCACATTAGTTTCCAGCTCGACAACGGTGTCATTCCCAAGAGGTCACCCATCCAAGTACTACCGTCTAACCGGGCTTAACTTTTGGTGAGAGGCAGCGCGCTAACAGCAACGCCACCCGTGCTCCCCTAGACATGGCCCCATCGTACAATTCTCTATCCTACAATTTGTAAATAATGACTATATTTTAGACTAGTTTTTAGTGATCAATTTTATCTTTGTTGTAAATATTGTAAAGCGCTATTGGTTTAGTAGAAGAAATGGCGCTATATAAGAAATAGATTATTATATTAATTCCCTCGTAAATGATAATGCGGTTTTGGTGGACCAATATCGGTAATTAAGGCTAGTTTCCACTCAGGAAAATCTGCCGCAAGTTTTCTTTGTCTTGTGAGGCAAGCTCTCAGTCACAACACAAAGGAAACTTTCCTGTCCACTCCTATATCCTGCGGAAGATTTTCCTGGGTGGAAACTAGCCTTAAAACTAGAAGTTACTACCGCAAGGGAAGTGCTGCCTCAAAAGCCATGGGAAGCCTAATTTTTTATAAAATTTCAAAAATAAACCCTGGGATTGATTATATAAATTGTAACAGACATACTGTAGTAGTATGTACACATTTTTTCAATTCTTTTAATTATATTTAAATACAGCAGACTTAAATTACAAATAACGCCTTTGACTGCATACACAGTATACTACATCCATTATGACTATGTGTTGATGTTTGGTAAACAAATTTATGATAAATCACTGTCACTATAAATCATGCTTCTTACTGTGACAAAGCTGTCAGTGGAATCCGGAGTGTCTGATATGTTATGGCAAAGCAAGCGCCAAACAAATAGGCACTGAATAAATAAATACCAGAAATGGTATGTAACAGATGTTTACAGTATTTGTTGCTCCATTGTTTATATTGTCTAACTTTTACTGAAGTTCTTGTTGAGAATGCAATACTTTCAAAGAGATCTTTGTGATGTATATTAAGTCATTGCACATGTCCACAACCACTTGTAATATTGTATTTACTGCATACCTGTCCACTGAATTTTCACAAAGTGAACAATTCCTTTGTCCACTGAATTTTCACAAAGCTGAGGTAAATAATTTCTTGAAGACAGTTCTATGTACAGCTTTGTGCACGAACCATTGTAGAAACCACTGTAGACTATTTCCTCAAATCCAAGTCAGATTGTTGGTAGGAACAACAGTTGGTAAGTTGTTCAGCGACAGAAATCCCTCACGAGGAATGAGATCATTGTTAAAAGCATTCAAGTACATGTTGTCTCCTTGTACTAAGACATTGTCGATGGTTGTCGAGTTCCACTCGATAACTGGAATAGTTTGTGCTGTTAACTCATGAAAGAGCACTGCTTTCCTCGAGACTGGCCACTGAAACCTTCATGGCCTTGATGAATACTTCCACGAGAAAGTAAAGACATGATGTATTGTATTTGTTCTTACCGTGAATTTTCTGTCGAGGAAGAACTTCGAGAAGCTTTGAAGCTGAACGAAGGCAACGTAGCTCATATATGGATGACGTAATGCCGACAGACATACATAGCTCGGAAAAGGACTGGGCACGAGGCAACGTCAAGAACTTTAAGTCTTTAACGACGTTTTTAATTGCGGGCGGACAATGCGGGCCGTGACCAAACACAAACTAAGGCTTTTGTTGCCTTGGCCTCCTGATTTCTGTTTTGAAAAGAATCGGTTATTTCTTGTAGTTCGGTCATCTTTTCACAAGAAACAAAACAAAATCCGATAACTGCGCATGGGTCAAGTATTTTTGTTCAAAATAATTCAAACATCTTCTTCTTACCAATGCAACCTCGTACCCAGGGTTTTTACAGACAGACAGACAGACAGACAGACAGACAGACAGACAGACAGACAGACAGACAGACAGACAGACAGACAGACAGACAGACAGACAGACAGACAGACAGACAACGTAACGCAAGCATTAAAATTATATTCCATTTATTATGTTTTATGTTGACCAAACGAGAGCGGATATTATACAAATAATGAATGTTGATGAATGCAAATGGTAAGAATATCTTGATGAGGTAAAAGATGGAATGTTCTATCCTCGTTATTCATTTAGTAATGTTTTAAATTAAAACATTTTGTGATAATCTTAGTAAGGTTTTAGAAAGACTGGATTTAATGCTACCGAGCCGTGCAATGCAATAAAATTTTCCACAGTGAATGGAACAAAAATGCACGGTGAATCAGATCGCTCCGGTTAGAGTGACGTTTTCATACAATTTCGACCGCGCTTGGTGATTTTTAGCGCCGTTTTCAGACGATTTCTGCAAGATAAAAACGGAATCCTTGGCGGTGTTGTGCATGAACACAAGATCCTGTACTTTTTCGCTCCGTTTTACGACCCAATTCCCAAATTTACAGCTCCTATAATTTGGCGACTGGCGTTTGTTTCAGAGATATGGCAAACTTTCATTGTGTTCTTGACTTTAGAAAACGTCTGCTAAGAACTTGCACTGCTGTTTTTCAAATTATACCAATGACTAACCAGTGGAAATCGGAGAAGATTATGTCAATAAGGCAAGTTCCTAACAGAGAGACTTAAATCGTAAACCTAGAATGCACTACGCTTTGGTCGGATAATATTCTTTGAATTCGGCTCATCGTTTTCATGTACTTTTGACGAGACATGGTTATTTAAAGAACATTGGCAACAAAAATTAAGTTTGTCGAATTTGAAGAAACTCATAAAATTGTAATAAAGATCCTTTACAATTTTTTCGTATCTTTCTTCGTTTTCAAGATATTTCAATTTGTTTAATATGTAAATGAGATGGTCTCTGACGTCAGGAGCAGGGTACAGTATTACAGTAAAAACCCGCTAACAAGAACCTACCACTATTAACCTCAGGCTGAAATTAAGAATTTATTTATATAAGAATATATAAGAATATAAGAACCTATCCCACGCTGATTTGGTAAAATGTAGGTTCTTGTTAGCGGCTTTTTACTGTATCTGTGATCACACGTAGCAAAATCAGTTATATCTCTAAATTTGTTCGACGAAATCACTTGAAACTGTGCACATAAAACCGCCTTGTGACACTAAACATTTCAAACAAAGTGATTTTGCTTTGTGTAAAAATACTGTACCCTGCTCCTGACGTCAGAGCCCATTCATTTACATATTAAACAAATTGAAATATCTTGCAAACGAAGAAAGACACGAAAAAGTTGTAAAAGATCTTCTATTACAATTTCACGAGTTCTTTCAAATTAAACAAACTTCATTTTTATTGCCAATACCCTTTAAACGGCGCACAGCTCGGTAATACTGGATGGACATCAGAAGGTTCCGGAGTCGTGTGGACACATTCGAAACCGTTGTCAGGAATGTAACGATAATCTTCCGCTATGCCTATGCTTCCGTACCGGCATCGTGTGAACGAGGTCTTAGAGTCAAAGCCACGGAGACATAGTTTGAATGCATGAAGCCAGATAAATTTCCGCTATTCACGCAAGGAGAGCTCTTTAAAGTCATTAAGAAGGCAGTAGAGACTCACGTCTTTGTGGGTTTGACCAAACAGCGATGTCAGTTGGCGAAAGTCACTTAGATCGTTCTCGTCCTCAGACTTCGCGCTGTTTCCTTCGTTGTACTCTTTTACGTCCTAAAGAAATGATAATGAGCATAAGATACAACTACTCAATAAAGTTTTTGTAAATATATAAACACTACTCGAGTACTACGGTTTTACCTGATTTCAAAAAAACAAAAGGTGGTGGTGGTAGAGGTTTGTCGTTGGTGGTGCCAGGTAGTAGTTTGTCGTTGGTGATGGTAGTAGTTTGTCGTTGGTGGTGGTAGTGGTTTGTCGTTAGTGGTGGTAGTAGTTTGTCATGCCAAGTAGTAGTTTGTCGTTGGTGGTAGTAGTGGTTTGTCGTTGGTGGTGGTGGTGGTAGTTTGTCGTTGGTGGTGCCAAGTAGTAGTTTGTCGTTGGTGGTGGTAGTAGTAGTTTGTCGTTGGTGGTGCCAAGTAGTAGTTTGTCGTTGGTGGTGCCAAGTAGTAGTTTGTCGTTGGTGGTGGTGGTGGTAGTTTGTCGTTGGTGGTGGTGGTAGTAGTAGTTTGTCGTTGGTGGTGGTAGTAGTAGTTTGTCATTGGTGGTGTTAATAGTTTGCCGTTATTGGCAGTTGGTTGTTGTTGATCGTTAGTGGTAGTTGGTCATTGGTAGTTTTCGTTGTTGGTAGTCCCCTACAAACGAGGGATGTATATGTATACATCCCTCGTCCGCTTTGCGATGAGTATACGGACTCATCCCTGAATAACATTTTATTTTAATCAGATTGAAAAATACATGTTAATCACAATATTAAACACTGAAATAATGAAACAGTCCGTCTTTAAGCTAAACTACAATAATATACGGATTTTTTTCGTACAAAACCTCCACAATCATGAAATAAGTTAGTTAAATCCCTCGAACGTCGGTATTAATCCAGATACGTCCCGAGGGCCGTAGGATGTATCTGGCTTAATACCTCCGTTCTCGGGGTTTAACTCTTACTTTAAATAGCTTTATTTGGTTAATTTTCTTTTGTTGGAAATGCAAGAATAAATTATAAACTCAGACAAACATGATGAATTCGACATCATCTGTGCGCTTCGCTATTTGACCAATTCGTTTGACGAAGGTCGTTGAAAAACTTCCTGCTTTAATTTGATTGGTGTTCGACTGAGAATCATATTTTCTATTAGTTGTTCAAAAACCAGAAATCAATATCAAATTCAAAACAGGAAGTTTCCACCAAATTTCATCAAATGAATTGATTAGGTTGTAGAACTTAATTGCAACATTATTTTAGGAACATTTCTCTTGCCGTCACGCACGCGTGTAAAAAGTCTAAAAACCGTGATCGGTTAAGAAGCTATGTCAACAACTCGTGGTAACAATAACAATAATAATAACTTTATTTAATGAGGCTTGCATGCATATATAACAGCTAAAAAAACTGACAAACCCGTGGGTCTCCTAGCTATAACTACCAATATCACAATATAGAATTTTGAATAAGAAAAACTTAACAATTTTTAAAATTTGCAATAAAAAATTATCCTAAATGCACTTAAATCACATAAAAACAACTAACAATATAGTATAATATAGTGCAATAATATAATATATGTACATTATAATAGGACTTCAAAATTATCGATATCTTTATAAGAGTCTACAAAAAATTGCCTCAAGGCTGCCTTAAAGGAGTGTATAGTGTTCATTTTTTAATGTCAACCGGAAAACTGTTCCATAATTTTATTGTTCATACAGTAAAAGATCTCCCTCCAACGCCACTACGCTTAAATGTAAGACAATTTATGACTCACTGCGCTTTCTAAACACGAGAAATAATAATGAAAGCACGAGGCCGAAAAACCCTCGCATTCGCCTATTAATGATTCATGAGAATGAGATCATTAGCGAATACAAGCTACGCGTATTTTTAGGCCACTGACCTATATATAACTATTGCGGGTGCTGCCCAAACATGTGTCCTCATTTTCATTTTCAAAATTGCGACATTTATGGGTCCTTCTGCTAATGGTAACGACCAACTGACATGTACTTATCCCAGGAAAAAATATTTATGTAAATACAAAGCGATTTTCTTACTTTAACTCGTTTCTGCGCGAGGGCTTCCCCAGAGGTGAATAAAATCGTCTGGCGTTAGCCAGAATAAAATACTAAAGACAAATTCGGACAGGAAAGAGTTCATGCATGCACGGTTGGTCATTGTTAATTTATTGTGGAACGACTCAAGAGGCCTATACTGAATTATTTGTCTGACCAAATAGGAATATCAGTATAGAACATGATCTCGAGTTTGAGCAAACAAAATATTTCGGTGGTTTTTCCACGTATATTATTTATGTTTGTTGCTGAGCGGCCCGGGACGTTTTCATGATAAGAGGCTTATTGAAGTCCTGAACTACAATAATCCCTAAACAATTACTGTTGTAGCTTTCTAGCAGTCGTAATAAAAACATGTAGCTAGTACATATAGTGCCCTAAAACAAAATACTTCGAAACTAGAGGGAATATTTTCTTGCGGTCGTTTCCGTTGCCACACATGTCCTTTCCTTAATCCTAGCACAGTCATGCTGCCCATAAGTCAAACCATGCATGCACTATCAAATTAAGGTATTTTGTTTCTGGTTTTAACTTTCAAATTCATGACTGAATGCGTCTCAAAGTTATTTATGCACGTGTATCTCGAAATATCGAAAGAATTTGTCAATTTTTCATTAAACGAAAAACTCAAGTGCTTTGGCTTTGGATCTTCACAGACAAATAACGTCGGTTCATGTGAATAAATTTTCCACACCTTGGTAATCCCGTCCTACGAGAGCTCTGTTTTCTGAAAAGTGATGGAACTCAAGAAATTACCGTCGTATTGCATGAAAAACTTCCTGCTTAAATTTGATTGGTGTTTGATTGATAATTATATTCCTATTGTTGTTCAAAAACCAGAAATCAAAAGAGTAATAACTCGTGGTTCATGTTTCATATGGTTCCAAACACTTGAAAACATGCAATGCAAGCACGAGGTCGTATAACATATAACATATATACAAATAAAATGAAAAAATGAAAGCTTTCAGTGGGATTTCACATTGTCATTACTAATCAGATGTTGACATATAAAAACGTTGGCTTGTCGTGCTTGACTTCATAAACACCCAAGTCACGAAGACGAAGACATTTACGGGATACTTTAATACAGGTAAAGCAAACCTATTCATATATATGTACACTTTTAACTCTTGTTTCCTAGCATGTCGGCCTACATTTTGTTACATTATTTGATCTGAAATGTTTAGCTGTTTTAGTTTGTTTGGCTGATTAATTTCTGTTTGAATTTTCTTTATATGTTAATTCCTTGTTTTGTGTTTTAATATCTTCGGGCTCCATGTTATCATACTTTTCTTTCGCGTTCAGACAATTATAAAATGTATTTCAAGATTTTCTTGATCTGTTTGTCATTGGTTGATTGTTCTATTTCCAAGGTAAGGCAGGCTTTAAGTAAAAACTATAGTCTTTGATTATTTTAACAGTTTGACAACAACGGTTTAAATACACAAAGATATTGAACAGTAAAGAAACTATGTGTAGCCATACATTATGGGTGGAACTCAACGAAGACTAAATATTGGAAGCTTTGCTTAAAATTCTCTTCCTTTTCTCCGCCGAAAAAGTCAAATCGTTACGCAAATTCAAGGACAAGGGTTGTTCTTTCTATTTTTAAACATAAATTCTAAATTTTAAATAATAAATTCTAAAGTTACCGGCACTTCATTTTCCGCTCCATTTTAAAGATCTTGAAAGTCTTACAATTGAATAAAAATTAGGATGCCAATAGCGAAAAAATGTTTGCATTTTCAACCTGGCTTTTAAACCTTAATTAATGAACGGTTTTATATATGCTCTCTTCTCTTTCCCTAAACACTTATAAGCAGCTCTAGGTAGTGGGCTAAGGATATTGGTTATCTAAGGGGGCCTTTACACGAGCCCGGGTTGAGTGCCAGCCCGGATCAGCTCGCCATCCCTGATTATTCTTTTTTCGTGTTTAAATGAACCCGGGTTGGCTGCTTTTTTCCCAACCCGGGTCAGCTTTTCTCAACACAAATTATCATATTGCCAACACTTTACACGAGCCCGGGTCAAGTCAATCCGTGTTTACACGAAGGAATTGACAAAAGTTCCGCACCGTAGCACCTCTCCAACCCGGAAAGACGGGGTTTATTCGTAGACGGGTTGACCCGGGTTGGCTCTCAACCCGGCCTCGTGTAAAGGCCCCCTAAAATAATCGAGGCTCCAATTTCACAATAGATTCGGTTCCATGCTTAACTCTTTCCTGTCCGAATTGGTCTTTAGTATTTTATTCTGGCTAACGCCAGACGATTTTATTCACCTCTGCGGAAGCCCTCAGTCAGGAATGAGTTAAGGTAATGCGATGGCTTAAGCGGTTGAACTAGATATAAGCAGAGAGGCCGGGGAGCACATACAGGCTTCGTTTGGAAGTGTTCTCATGATTAATCTAACTGTTTGCCCGTATCTTAGATCGGTATCCTTAAAGATATGCTATTTTTCTAGCGGTATAGTGTTCAGCGGAGCTCCAATTGATAACAGTAAATTCGTTGTAATCACCATAGCTAGATGGTTATCTAAATCTTTTACTGACGTTGTAAATTGAAAGGTTGCCAAGAAAACGTCGAAATGCTCTCATCCATCCAGTTGCGTAGCAAATGGAACGAAATTCGTTTTGAGTATACTCAAGAAATAACAGTTATTCACCTTTTAGGTGAGAAGCTATAGAATAGTATAATAATATGTGATAGACGACCGCGTCGAGTGATCCTATATAGCTTCCTAATATATTACTGAATTTAAGCGCACAACAACAAAAAATGACAAAAGTTTAAGCCGACTTAGAATGAAAGAAAAAAATGCGTGGCAGAAACCTTCTACTTCTTGAAGATTGAAAAACCTATGAAAGCGAGAACATTTTCTCCACTCCTGAAAACTGTGCATTATTATTTTACTTTTACTGTATCATTATTTCTTTTCAAAGACTATTGTAGACGATAAAAGTTTTAACCCACAACCTTGTAACAAAACCAACCATGGTAAGATTAAGTTGTTTAAAGACCGACAATCCAACGACAAACTTCTATTTTGTACCGCCGACCATGGTTTTTACAGCTGGAAAGCAGTTGATGGTACGTAAAATTTGACAGTAATAGCTTATGTTAGAAATACGTCTTCGAAACAACTCCTCGTCCGGGTTATCCGGCTACATTAGGCTAATTCAAATGCGTTACTATTTTTAATCAACAAAAATAACTGCATGGTGAAACTGTTTCCTTTAATAAACAATATGCACGTTTCTCCAATTTTAAGAAACCCAGTGCATGTCTTTACCCTGACTCTAACGCCATATTATTATACTCTGTTTAACACCAGACTATTTTACTTTGTCTAACACCAGACTATTTTACTCTGTCTAACACCAGACTATTTTACTCTGTCTAACACCAGGCTATTTTATTCTGTCTAACGCCAGATTATTTTACCCTGTCTAACACGAAACAATTTTACTCTAACACCAGACTAGTTTACTCTTCCTAACACCAAACTATTTTACTATCAAAGTCCTGTTAATGTATCACAATGACTTTTTGTGCCAACGTTCTTTAGAAACCTTGTGGGAAATATCGGACAGATTATTATAAATACGCTGTTTAGATGTTTAAGTTTAAGTTTAAGAACATTGCATCCTAACTTAGGACATTGTACATTACAGGATCCCAGTCACGAGGAGAATTTTTCGATCCTGCCTACGACTGCTCTGATGTTCTGAACAACGTCAATGATGCTAGAGATGGATTTTATTGGATAAACTTTGGGATTGCTAACAAGCCAAGAAAGGTGGATTTTTAAAAAAATACAATTTATATCTGATTTAAAAATGTATCTATGTAAAATTAAATATTACTTGTTTTCTAAAGTCAATCAGTGTTACAACCCATATCAACAAAATCGCATAACTACAACTGTGATATTTTGCTTCCCGTGAAATATTGTCCCCTTATTTGATCCAATATATGTATTGATAAACCGCCATATACTAATAATTACATCTCCCATCCCAAATTAAGTTTTGCTTAAAATTAGAAAATGATAAAATCGCCAACATCTAGTTCCTATATTTCCAATTCAGTATTTGATAATTGTTCAATAGTCAATGTAAGATTGTAAGTTAATTACACAGGTCGTTTAGCTCTAACAAAAACACTAACCCTAATCAGTAAGTGGCTTTACCTTCTAGCTTATACACTTACCTAACCCAATAACGTGTTTACAACTAGCTTATCACACTTAGCTTATAGCACTAACCTGACCTTTTACGGATGTGAAAATTTGATGAAGAAATGCTAACGCCTGCGCAGTATATGGAAATAACCCACGCGCAAAAGTCAGGAGAGAAATGGGGAGGGGGGGAAATTATACCACACCGGCTCTCGTTCGATCGGTCAATTTAACTGTTATTGGTATTATATACTATATAGTCAAGCATACAGTTTACAACGTATATATGTACGCATAAACTAAATAATGTAATATACAAAGAAATTGCCTCTCAAAACCTACGTATTTTTGTTCGTGTTAGAACTGTGAAAAAAAAATTGTTGTTTTGTTTTTAAATCACAAAGAATACTTTGTTTATTATCTTTTACATTTTAAAGGTGTGGTGTGACATGACTACCGACGGAGGAGGATACATGCTTATTGGACGAAAACGAAACGCATCCATGTGGTCAGTTCCTTCAAACGATGAAACAGTTACGCCTTTTGGTTCTCCTCATTGGACAAGTGCTTTCGGTGATGCCCCAGTTTTGGACTTCAGGGTACAGATGGCTATAAAAGAAAGCTTTTCAGACACAAAAGCTCATTGGTTTGTGACAAACATTTTAAACCTTTCATTAAGATATTTATAGCGCATTGTTACTTTGTTTGATATTTTACTCCAACACCAGACTATTTTAATTACCCTGACTAGTTAACACGGGCCACCAGACTATTATACTCGGACTTTTCCTATTTTTAGCATTTAAATTCCGACAATGCTTTTACCAAGAGCAGTGCAATTGATAACTGCAGGGGATTTGGTAAAAAACGTTTGCTTCCCTTTACGATCTTAAGAAGGATACACAAAGAAAATAGAATTCGGTCGAAAGCGTTTGGAAAAACAGATTAAATTGTTAAACTCGCTTACTGATTTGGATTGGTTTTTTTGTTCGGGGTTGCATGTACCGTGCTGCCAACAGTCCGCCATTTCTTGCTATTGTTTCGTTGGTGTTTCTAACCATATATATTTTTTTGTCTGACTACTTAATGCTATTATTTTGCTATTAATTAATTGACACAAATAAAATTAAACCCACATACACAACAACAACAACAACAACAACAACAAACACCACCACCACCACCACCACCAAAAACAACAACAACAGCAGCATCAACAACCGATTTCTTTTCATTCTTTAAGGTCTTTTAGACTAAAAGCAAAACGTCTATTAAAGAATCTTTTGGTAATTGACAAAGGAGGATGTGACCAAAGTTCAGCAGGGATTGGAAACATTGCATATGTAAAAGATTTGCAGACAGAAAGTATTGTCACTACAAATTTCCAATGTTCAAAATTTGGCTTGGCCCATCAGCCATCATTAAAGTTTGGATGGGTAAGCTTTTTTATCAGTGTGTTCTTTATTATTATAAACTGCAAACAAATTTGATTGGCATGACAATATTTTGTTATCCTGAACTATTCTAATATAATTATACATTTCTTTCATTCTAGGATATTTGTACCTCTTGTTTAATTTGTGTGATCGATATTTTTTCAATTGTTTTATAAATATTTTAATTGTGTTAAAAATTATATTTTACAGTCTATGATGAACTCCTGCTTCCAAAAACCATGTTCGAATGGTTTTGCTTTTCTTGATCTCCCTAACATTAAGTATCAGACTGACACTTCAGGAGCCTTCAGGTAACCTAGCAACAATAAGTGTATGTTAAGCACCTAACCCGAAGTTTACTTGCGATATAGAATCCTGAGGGCGAAACCTATTGATAACAAGCATGATCAAGGAGGTTTTCTTAAGAATTCAATATGAAAATTGCTTGTGGAGACAAGTTTAACGTATATAATATATTTAAATTAGTAGTTAAACAAAAAGAATGGCTTTATTGTTATTGCGAGTTTGCATAGGGTTGGAAGGTTTATAACATGATTAAATAAAAATGTTCAATAAACTGCAGTACATTAAAAAGAACCGACTAAATCATATTATAACATGAAACAAAGACAAAAACTGACAATGAAGTTAAAACTTGTTTTTCTTGGAACAGTTACAGTGTTACTGGAAATATTTCTGGGATTCACCATGATTCAACAGCGTTCGTCGGTTGCGACAATAAGGTAAGTGTTTTCAATAACTAAGAATTGACTTGTATAGTAGACCTATAATTTTCTTCTCAATTTTAGTTATTTTAAGCATTAACATTTTTAGTGTTGTGCTTGTTATGGTCCATTGGGTGGTACGGGAAATTACTGTGGTAATGATTGCCAAGCTAAAGTTGGAGGAACCGTTACAAAGAATGTGTATACATGGTTTTGGGTGAGATCTACTCTTCCGAAAAGAGTCTGGAGCAAATGCATGGAGTACCAGGTTACTGCAGATAATGGAGATATTGTATGGTACAAGTTAAAAGATGGAAGTGGAGTACCAAAAAAGGTTAGGTTAACTTTATGGCATAAATGCTACTAGTTCTCAAAGTCAATAATTGTCCATATTTTCTTTTTAGTTTACGTACTTTTTTAAGTGTATATTTGAAACAAACTTAACTGTTTTTAATCTATTAAGCAGTAGATACGCTATGAGCGGCTAAACTGTATGGGATTTACAAGGCGAGCCAAAGACAAACGTTAGTAAATCCCATACAGTTCGGCTGCGGCTGCATCTTCAAGCCACTTAACTGAGTAAATCGAGGAAGAGGTTTTTGCAAACTAGGACGATGTTGTATCCGATATACAGCATACAAATTAAGACAGTAACATTACTATAGTGTTTCCTTCATGAATTATTAATGAGTATTCTAAACAAGTATATTTTATTGATCAGACAGGTATGATACTATATTTATAATACTTTTCTTATTTAGGGTCGTTGTTCCAAAAACGAAGTTCTTCTGAATGATGGAGTAAGTGTTTGAAACGGAATAGATTGAATTACCTTCTAATAAACCTACTGCAAATTATCAATTAATCTAAATTCGATTGCATTCAGAATTGAAGAACTGAAGAGATTTAGTCACTTTATTCATAGTCTATTGATAGATGGTCTGGAAACTCAGCAAATTTTAAAGTCTTTGTTCTATCTTTTTGTTCACGTTTATTGGTATAATGAAGCACTTATCCAATAGCAGCGTTTGGTTCAATTGCTCAACCGTGCTATTTAAAGATTAATGAGCAAAAAACAAAATGTTTTTGCACGGTGAGGACCGTCTCAACATAAAATCACAGCTCATTATAGGCGCTTTGAAGTTTTCCGGATTTCCAGACCATATCTTGATTGACTCTGCTTTATTATTTTTAAGTATCCGTTAATCGAAAGACAATTAATACAAGACTAAGGGGCCGTTTACATGGACAAACGTTGTCCCTGGTAGAAGGGTCATCCTGCCCCCCGAGCTACCCTGGGGGAGCCAACTTTGTGTTCATTTTACTTAGTCTCGACAGCGAGCGTTTACATGGAGAATTTCATACTTGTCTCGGGTAGTAGGGTCACCGTGGGGGTAGGGTCACCCTCTTTGCGAGGTAGGGTTACCATAGGGGGGCGAGATAAAGTTGACTCGCCTACCCAAGGCAAAACTGCGAAACAAAATGGCGGCAGAATGTGTAACAATTGATAGAGCAGCAAATACGAAGCGAAAAAAATGGTCTTGGTCTCCAACAATGGTTGAAAACCTGATAATTGACCTGAAGAACTATAAAAGCTTCTGTGAGTTTAATTCTATCGTTTAATTCTAACAGTAAGTTACAGTTTCTTCCCGACGATCAGCCATCTTAAATTAGATGCATTAAACTATACCCAGTCCTGCAGGCTTAAAGGTCAACTATACCTTTTGAAGTTATATTTTCTTCTGAAAGGGTTATCATCTAACTTAGCAAAATTAAAGAAAAATATGAATTTCGCGGTAAAGCAAAGAATTTCTCAGCGAAGACTTCTTAAGTCTTCTTGAAGCACGACCGCGTTTCTAGGAGAATGGATACTCCATTGTCTTTGACGTCATACCGGTAAAACCCACCAATCAGCTTGTTGTTTGTTACCGGTATGACATCACAGGTACTAGTACCAGTCTTTATTTCGCCGCGGTCGTCGTTCACACGAGTTCAGCAAAACGAGCAAAAACTCAAACTTAGACAATTCATAAAAGTGGAACCGAGTGACTGGTTTCAATTATTTCTTCGGTCTTAGATTGAACTTTTCCGACTATAACGGAAAATAGAATAACCGGGAAACGTATAGTTGCCCTTTAAACCGATTCAGAAGTCATAATCTAATTCCTCATGTAAACACACGACAAAGTTGTCTCGGGGGGTAGGGTGTCCCTCTTACCCGAGCAAACTTTTAGTCCATGTAAACGGCCGCTAGTATAGGTTAGTTACCGAATCCGAGGTAACTACGTCAGTTATTTTGCCTAAAAACACTTCGGTCGCGATGATAAATCCTTTAACACATTCGTGATTATATTTGCCCGGGCAATTAAGTTGATTCATGCGTGGTTGCGAGTAAGGGCTGCGCTAAACGTCGCACAATAGACGAATTTAATTCAGACGAATTTAATTGTTTGAATTTTATTCGACGAAACTGCGACGTATAACTCGATTAAATTCCACACACGAATTAAATTCGTCTCGGCAATTAAATTCGTCTGAGTCAGACGGATAATGCGTGTTCGAGTTACACGACGATTTATCGTCGCGTCGAATTAAATGTTTCTCTTCTGTCTGTGACAATTCGGCACCGTGTTTTCAAGAAGTCATTTTCAGGCTCCACGAGTCCAAGTAAAAACAATTAAATTCGACTGAAATTCGACGTTTAACTCGTCGTCGAAATCTACGTCGCATTACCGACAAAGTTAATTAGAATTAGAATTCGTCTGAATTAAATTCGTCTATTGTGCGACGTTTAGCGCAGGCCTAACTGTTATAAACAAGACACCTGGGTCAGGTGTTCACTCGGGCTACTGGAAAGTGCAGAGGTCTCTATAACGCGCGAGCAAAGAGGTGGGAGACTGGGAGTGGGCCGGTACAGATGCACTAGCAAATATGCAATAGGTGACTAGTAAAATATACCCGCACCCCACATCTATGCTGTGCAATATCTTCATACAACATGAACCCTGATTCCATGTTTTTGCTTTAGAGCATGTTGGGAAGGCTCTGCAACTCTGCAGTTCTAGTACTGTAGTTAATGTCACACAGAACATACATTTGTATACAAGTTTCCTACTCAGCATAACAAATATAAAACTCGTTTAGTAATAAAGCACATAAATAATATGCAAAAATATAAAGATACTGTCGTGATCAATGTCAACAAACAGGAGAAAGCGCTTACTAAGGTAAACAGCACGTATATGTTCTTTTATTTAATATACTGTGGCCCTTTCTTGTGTCCCTCGTCCTCAAGTATACTGATATCAATACGGCATTTTTTTGTGTCTGTAATAACTTCGTCTATTCTATCTTCATGGACAAACTTTGTCAGCAAGATTACTTATAAAAGTCTAAACGTCATTCGTCACCGAAAATAGTCAAAGCACTATCTAATTCTCCGATAGAAAACACAATTCGCAATACACAAAACACTATTGCCTGTATTTAAGGTAATATTTCCACACAGCGTTCATATGTCGAGTCCCTTCGGGTGTTAAATATCAACACAGCACGATCATGTTTAATCAGCGATTGTATCAAGATACCTGCCAGCGAAATTACTGAACAATAACTACGTCTGTGAACACACTGAACATGTCCAAGAAAGAACACTTCACTTCAAACAACTTGATCAGACATCAGGAAAGAGAAGATTTATAGAAAGAACGTATGGAATTTTAGCACGCATCAGTTTCGCAAAGCCTGACGGGATGACGTAATGATTGCCATTTCGAAACATAGACAAAAAAATAATAAAAATAACGGAGCCGAAACCTAGACTCGTCTACCACAGGTAGCCCGAGTAATAATGACTATAGTTGGTTCAAAGGTAGAGTGCTGCGTGGGCAGCGCATTGTATATAGTGTTTTCTTTTGAAAAAAATAACTGACAACTTCTTTTTTCTAGATTGCCGTTGTCCCCGATAGCGCTGCAGCCAAAAAGATACCATCCGTTCCAGGACTTTTGGAATATCGTAAAGATAACAAGAAACTTTATGTAAGAGCAAATAAAACTTGGAATGTAGTTGCTGAAGAGGACAAGGTACTGTATTAATTAACTTTAAATGGTGCGTTTTTAATACAATGCGCATGCGCGAGATTTCCTATTTGTAATCCTATTCGTCAATTACAATAGAATGATAGAGTGTGTTTTGCCTTCCCCAGCAAATTTTAGCTCTTTCTTAGCCACACCTTAAGTTATTTATTAATTTACATTCTTCTTTTTGTATATTTTTTTTTGGGAGGGGGGTTAGCCCCTTGCTAGAAATATTGGAGGGACTATAGCTCCCATAGCCCCCTGTTCCACCACCCTTGCCCTCAATCTAAACAAACAATTTAAGAAAAAGCTTGAGAATCAAAATCAAAAGGTACATTCATATTTGCTTTAAAAGACAGCGTGAATTGTGTTTGAGGTGGTTGTTGGTAAGATAACCGTTTTCTTTAGCCATATAAATTTCTCAAATTCTGTTTTGTCTCCAAAGGTGGTTAACATATTAAACACAAGTCTTAGTCGACTTGAGACGCGGTTAGAGAATCATTTATCTCGAGTTGAGACAAAGCTGAGAAACCAGAATCAAACTTTGCGTAAAGTCATAAACGCATTAACTTCAGGTTAGTATTTATCCGACTAAATCATGGAGTAATATAAGAGTAGAGTGCTGTGTAGGTAGTGTGCTACGATGTATAGGAAATCTTAAAGGCGGTGAGCTGTTGAGACTTTAGAAAGCGAAATACTGTCGTTTTGGCTTTTATGGCTTTATATGACTATTTAGTGTATGACTGTTTTAGCATATTACTCTTTAGCATAACTTTAGTTCTCAAAATGTTAGTAGTCCAATTTAGTTATATTCTATCTTCCAATTTCTCTCTTTTTTTCATTCCGAACATGTACATGCGATAGTCAAGCAGAAAAATAAAAGCAAACGTTATTGTTACGTATTTTTAACCAAGTCTTATATTCAGCAAAAACATACGAAAAAAATGTTATATACTTAATATGTACAAATATTTATTTTAGCAGTCTAACTTTGCCTTATTTATATTTTGTTTGTATTATGATTATTTTCGAAAGAGAAAAACTGGGGTACCGGGTTAGTTTTTCGGCGATTATATATTTCCAAAATTCTTAAATTGTTGTAGTAACACAAGTCTATAGAAAATCTATATCATCCTTTGTTAACTCATTTTTACCACTTATTTTGGTTCAATTCAAGTATATTTTCCCTTCCACTTTGCTTCATTCCGAACGTGTTAAGCAGAAAATAAAAGCGTTATTGTTACGTTTATTGTTACCAAATTATTAACATCCTAATTAACTTTGTTTTGCCTTACAACGTTATTTAGATTTTTCATCGGTTATCTTAGTTGGTAGACCAGACTTTTGTCAACAAATTGAACAGTGGCTTCCTGTCAAGACTCCTTGGCATCTTTGTTGGCGCACTTCTCGAGATGGATGGCTAGCAGCTACATTTCATTCAAAATGTAACAATAAAGGTGCCACCGTTACCATTGTTCGTGTGGGACAATACATCTTTGGAGGTTATATTGACGTCTCTTGGACAGGTAGGAGTAACACTGTTTTGGTTATGCATTTTTGAGTAAAACGAGTTAATGTTCTTTCAAACTGAATGCAGCTTGATAATAAGATAGCCTGCGAATACAGCCGCCTCACATCGGGGACTTTCGAGAGAGACGTCTGCGTTATGAGAGTAAACTTCCGTACTGATGACGTAGAGTTCGTCCTGAATCAGGACGAAGCTGCTGATTGGCTTAAACGTCAATGCTCCGTTTCTGTTTTAAATAAGTAAATTCCGCAGCGAAAGCTAATTAGTTTTTTCCAAACAAAGAAGAACGGATAGCTATTCTTATACTATAAAATCCTCCATGCAATATTGCACTAGTACAGACCACAAGCTCTGTCAGTAACTAGTAAATCATTGTATTTCCTTCTCGAGATGCTCCAAAGATCGCAATGATCTAAAGCCTTACAGAGATAATGGCTACCTTAAGACGTGAGTGTTGTTTGATAAAATGATAAAGGATATTAAAGAACGATATCTATACTAACTGGATAGGCGGGAACTATCTACCAATTGACCTCACCGGCGGCCATGTTGGTTCACCCAAAAGAACGAAAAGAACATGAACTAAATAAAATTAATTTGCTTCGATCAAAGACTGCAATATTCCACCAGGCTGGTCCAGATAGCTAGCTCGAGTTTCAAATTTGGTTTTGCAATGATTATGCAATTTCTGGTGCTTAAAATCCTGAGTGAATTAGAGATTTCGGCCATTTCACTCCCCGAACTCCTGACCTGGCGTCCATCTTGTATTAAGACAATAATCATTATTTATAATATGCATGATAAAATTACTGCATTTGGATTGGTTGAAAGGATCTTTTGGGTGTACCCACATGGCTGCCGGTGGTCAAACCTCGCAAGGCGATTTGTTCTAGACCGCCCATGCAGTTAGTATAGAGATCAGTGATTACAAGGCACAGGTTACTTCCGGTGAAATCGTGCGCTGTGATTAGTTGCTGAGGTGAATTGGTAACGCCTTACGTTTGAAAACAAACAACAAAATTCTAAGAAAAACACAGCTTAAACTTTTATTACCTCAAAACAATCAAAATATCTGAAATGGATGACTACTAACATTTTAAAAGTAAATTTTAATATTGAGACGAAAATAAACAGCAGAACCCTAGTTCTGCATTTTGACGAAGTTAAAGGAAGCGGAGACCAGAAAATACAGGATTGACTTTTGAGTAAAAAGCGCCATATAATAAACTACTTAATAACCTCGACCGTTTTGTCTTTACTGTAAAGTATGAAACCTCGGCCTGGAACGTATTAACCTCGCTATCTCTCAGTCTAGACAACAAGACCTTAGTTTGATATTGTACCGTAATGACCTTGCTCTCCGTTAAGTAGTTCATAATTTGGTATGAGAGTACTATTGTTCAACGTTTGGTTTGTAAAAATATTTCAATAATCTAAAGGGGCTCGCCCTATTTTTAGCCATTCTTACAGAAACCTAAAATTGCACAAAATTTTGTAATAACGGATATATATAATATATGAAACAGACACTAGAAACCTGCATAGAAGTACAGGTAATAAAAATTAAGGCGAGATTGAAGGGTATTGCAAATGTAACATCTTGATTTCTGTTGGCTTGGCAGTAATCAAGTTTAGACTAATTTGTGTAAAAAGTTACAAATTCAAAAATCTTCCATAGTTGTTAACGGGTTAGGCCAAAGGCTTTGAACATTTCATTCAACATTGTTGAATTCAACATGTTGAAAGCTTTTGGCCACCTTTGTTGAATGATGTTGAACGTTGTTGATGGTGTTGAATGATGTTGAACGATATTTGAACATGTTCAAATTTTCATTCAACACGCGTTCTACATTTCTGTTGTTCTCAAAATGTTGAAAGGTGTTGAACGCATTTGGCCACATTTCATTCAACTTTGTTAAACAGAGACATGCGCCATGCGGGATATTGTCAGGGTGAGCGCCTGGGGCAAGTAAGTTGTTAGGCTCGGTTTCCAGCCTTATTTCTGGCTGCAACCTGCCCCCGAAATCACGGCTGGGCTCGTGAGCTTGTCATTGTGAATTTCCACCAATCACAAACGCGCCTGCACATTTTCAGCAGGCATATATTAGCGGTCAATGGAAAGCTAATAAGCGAGGCGTACGACCGAATTTTCGAAACTTTTGAAGATTATTTTTTTAAAAGATTTGCAACGTGACGATTAGTGGCCAAGATGTGTTTGCCATTTAGCCGACTAGGTCAGGAAAATCACTGATATTTCAGTCAGCGTCAATAGTTTGTTGATATCGTAAAACTTAACTCGAAATCAATCACAACTGCGATTTCGCCTTTGATTTCTTTCATGGAAGATGATCAGATGCGGTTTCTCAAGTCAATTTGAATCACGGCAGAGTTCGGCGACGATTTATAGAACGACGAAGATGCTAAAAAGCGAATTGAACCTGGTGAATGTCAGATTGTTCATTTACATTAATACCGTTTGTGCCTTCGTGAAATGGCGGGCCTAATTGTTGATTAAGGATGTCTATAAGAAAAGATTGCACCTTGCTTCAGTTCACGAAGCTCACTGAGTCGTGTCTTTGCTGTATTTCTGCCATTTCAAACATCTGCGATTTATCGTTCACTGACTGTGTTTATAGTGTTGGTTGGATGAATGACAAAAATATCTTTTCCGTGTGAAAATTATGCATTACGTCACAGACATAACAAGCCGCTCACGCGTCCAGCCGTTCATAGAGGGCGGGTAAAGTCCCGCGAGTTGAGATAAGGCTGGAAATCGAGCCTAGTAAGTTGTACTCGACAAAACGGCCAAAGTAGAAATGCTAGCCGTAGAAAACGTACCCTGGGTACCAGAGGTTCTTCCACGCTCGTAGGGACAATGGGGATACTGGAAGGACGCCAGGCGGTAAATTCGCAAGGCGAGCGGGAAGAACCTCTGGAACACCGAGCCGTTTCTCTGATCGCGCCGAGCCTATGAAAAGGTTACGTTCCAAAATCTGGACGTAAGACGTCGATGGGTCAAGCAAAGGATCATTTTTTAACAATAAGTTTCATTCGCTATCGCACATCTCTATTAATAACATGAGTAACATGGCCTAGAAGATGCAGTTAGCATCGTTGAAATATATCCTGTAAGTATGTTGTTAGAAATCTATAAGCTTTCATTTGAAGTGTAGTTCAAGTCGTTCAAGTTCCTGCGTATCTGAAATTCTATAACCGAGTAAACCGACTTCATGTGAGACGTTAAGTAAATAAATATTTAATTATTATTGAGTGAACATTCTGGATTTGAAAAAGTTCCATATAACCCAGAAACATAAGCCATACATCAGAGGGAAGCTTATGAAATTTATAACAACATACGTACAAGATAGCGTTCAACAATGCATAGTTTGGAAGTTATAACTGTCTGAGTGTCTGCATTATAGTGAATATCGGGCAGCGTCACGTCACCCGAACTAAAATCAAACCAGTTTTGTTAAATTTGAGCAATTCTTAGTGGTCTAATGTATAGAAGACTCGAGGCGATAGCATTATTACTTGCTTGAGAAATACAAAATAGAGTTGACTCCGGATTGTTAAAATATCATTAACCCGTACGACCCTCGGGTACGGCAGTATGGCTCGGTGTTCCAGAGGTTTTTCGCGCTCGCCTTCCGGGTTGGCCCCTACCACATGGCTTCCTCGTGTGTCCCCGTTATCCACCACGAGCGTTGAAAAACCGCTGGCACCCAGAGTATAGAAAACGTTGATAAGGAGATGGAAATAAAGTAGCAAGAAAAAGAAACTAGATCCCAAGGATAGTGCAAAGTTTCCAGTCAAAGATAATAAGTTTTGCTACGTTACAAGCCAAAATAGAATCTCGACGGATTCTTGAAGGAGTCATTTTCTCTTGTCAATAAAGAAAAAAATGATAAACTCCAACAAACATGAATACTGACGTCTTTTGTGCACTTCGCATTCTGCTTCAGTCTTCATTAATACAACAAGATCAAGTTTTTTAACTCCTCAAAATTTTGGCCGAAAAAGCTTGGCGCATCACAAGAATTCCGATATTAATACGTATCGTGTGATGTCCAGTCGGTCCAGATCAAAATTGAGTAAAGTCTGCCAAATGGATGTAAAGGTACATAAGTTTTTGTCGCCTTTACAAATTAATTGTTTTGTATTTATGATCGTCTGATGATTATGTTGCTAGGTTCACGTTATGAGTCGTGCAAATCGTCTGCCGAATCACGGGCTAACGGATAGAACGATTTGTAGAATATTTTAAGCATTCTACATTCACGTTTTAATAATCTATGGCCAGGGTTCTTTGTACAGTTGTTTATGAACACCAAAACAGTCTACAATCTCCAGTATACAGATTTTGTTATTAAGCTACTGCTCGAGCGCCACTCGTGTAAAATATATTAAATAAACACGAACCAACAACACTCTACTCACCGACTGGTCCAACTTCACAACATCGTCAACATGCCAGGTCATATTAAAGTTGAATGTGAAGCTTTTAATATTAATTCACGCCTTCTGCTAGGCAGACAATAAATCCTTTCGTCCAGACCATATTTAATTAGCCATGCAGCTAAGTCTAGATAGTCGTTGTTTCGAGAAGAAGATTGATCGCTCCTTTGTGTTTCTCCGCCATTGTTAAGTTGTATTCGCCAGTTGCAAACAAAACCAACGCGTGCGCAGCGCTATTCTAATCTACTTCGGGGGGAAACTTCTTTCATTCCCGATATATTACAGTATTAAGATATAAATTATTATGCATTCAAGAAATACCCATAGATAAGATACAGACCTATCTGTTATCACTCTTTCGGGCTTAGGAGCTTTAAGCGACATAAATATTTGTCGTATATGAAAGACTAATACTAGTGTCTCTAGTGAAAGTTTACACTATATATCGTCTCATCACAAACAAGTATTAAATTCCGTCGCAAAACCGATAAACCGCCCCCCCGAAATGTTTACTCGCTGTATCGTGTGAATTTTGCACTAAAAACGAGAATCGAAGGAACCCCAGGATGGAAAGCACTGCGACACAGCGTCTTCTTTGATATAAATACATTTGCCATGTTCATTCAAACTAGTTTTGCCGCCTAGGCTCGATTCCGACTTTTGCAGTAGCCCGCGTTCAATTAATATTGTCATTCATGAATGTTGAACGATGTTGAATTCATTTGGTCACTCGAGCTTTCAATATTATTCAACATCGTTCAACAATCTTGAATGATGTTGAATGCGATGTTGAAAGCGTTTGGCCAGGCCATAATCGAATTAATGTACAGCTTTAATTTTGAAGTTTGCAGCTCAGAATTTCAACATAAGAAAATCGAGGCTAAAAATAGCGCGACATAGCCCCAGGCCTTTAATTTTAGTATTTGAAAACAGTTTGCAACTATTTGTTATTTTCTTTCCTTTTTAGGATCAGATTATTGGAAATCAAGCTCGAATGCGTTTCTTTTCTCCCTCCGAAATAAAGACAATTTGAAGCCATTTAAAGCTCCAGTCTACCGAAACAGTCAGCACGCAATTTACGACACTTCTGGTTACGGACCCACCTTTGGAAGTCATGATCTCTACATCGCCAACAACGCTCACTCGTCAACAAACTCTTACACATATTTTGGTTACGCATACCAACCTCCATCTGGCTACAGCTATGGCAGCAGCAACACCAGAGCTCTCTTGGCTGGCAGTTATCATTTCACTCCATCTGAAGTAGAAGTCTTTTACTTTGGTTAAACTGTCAACCGCCTTTAAAGAATTACTAAAATTAAAGTAAAACATGCATTCTGTTAATTAAACAAATAATGTTTGTAAAGTTGATTAAGGTAGAAAATAGTACTCGCACATTACTACATTGCATCGTCTGGAAAAAATCTTCTCATTCACTTTGTTTAAAGTGCATCTAACTCTTAAATTAGTTTTAACGCTTTTCAAAAATTTCTGCATATCTATGTACCGCAAAGTTCCAAAAGTTATAACGCCTTTCTAAAGGCTCGTTTACACAGGCGATTTTTGCTGCGATTTTTCTCCTCCTGACTGATGTGATCGAATGGATTGACTTACGAATGTATTGCATGGACATTTGTACACCAAAATTGTCAACTACATACTTCAGGGCTTTGTAAAGCCATGTTTTACTACCAAAGGTATATAGATAGTTTTATAATGATGTTATTGATTGATTTAGTCGGATTTTTACGAGTTTTGTAATATAGGCAAGTTTATCGATTAACGGGCAGAGTAAAAAACTACAAAATAATAACTACTTATTGACCGAGCGTGAGGTCTGTACTAGTGAAATATCGGACCGATGTTTTTTTTAGTACCGACCGAGACGAGCGCAGCGAGTTGAGGCCTGTGCAAAAAACAGAGGTCCGATATTTCACTAGTACAGACCGAACAAGCGAGGTCAATAAGTAGTTTATTATATAGCCATAAATCTTGTGAACGTTCTGTGAAACTCGATCCATCTTTCTTGCGAACTAAACGAAAATGGCAGACATTTTCTCATTTTTAAAGTACTTTCCGTTGAGCAAGAATCCTGAACTTTCTACCCCAAATAGTAATTTTCAATTGCTTTTGTTTGACATATTGCTCAAGATCGTACGTTAAGTAGTTTGAATAAAAAATCATCTGGAATTCTAATACTTGTGAGAAGTAAATGTTATTACGAACAATGTTACGAACGTTTTGGACATTTTAAAAACTTTCACAAAACGTGGAAACTCGAACTATACATCAAATGAAAGCTTATAAAATTTCTAACAACATACCTGCACGATATATTTCAACAATGAGTAGTTCTGAAATTATAATCGATCTTGTTGCCGATATACTGACATGACTGCCATTTTGTTTATAAAATTAACTTACGGTCCCGAACGGCAGATTCCGCTCTGAGCGGGCGGATACGGGAAATATCCGACCGCTTATGAACCAATCAAATTACAGGATTTCCGTATTTGGACCTCTCAGCGCTCCTGCCATATAATAACATATTTTACTGCTAAATAATACCAACAAATGCAAAAATAGACACGCTAAGCGTGCATGTGACTACCGCTCATTGTACTGCTTCTAACGCGGCTTAAAGGCACAGTGTCACTAAGACGCAAACTTGAAAAATTCGGGGACAAATTCAAGTCAGCATGATTAAAGTCATAGTGAGCTATCAGACATTTCAAAACTTGGACTAAATAGTTCTATAGAAAATGCATAGAGATGACAATGATTTAAATGTTGCGGAAAATCATGGAAAATACCATAAGAAGTAATCTGAAAAAATGCAACTAAGTTTTCAAGGCCATCAACTGTCAGCAAGACACATGTTCCAGAATAACTCGCCATGCCATGCATGTGCTTTGAGTGAGAATCAAAGATTCTACAACTATTGTTCAACATGTTAAACACTGCAACTGTGTTACAATCAATAGTTAACAAGCAACACTTACAATTTGTTTCTCCCCCCAAAAAATATCTTTTTAAATGCATTTTTTAAGGAGATATAAGGCCCGTTATTATCTGTCATAAATAATTCACCAGTTAACGATTCCCCACTATAGGTTTGATAATATGTTTTCCCATTTCTTGATACCATAGCAGGAACATCAGTCAACAACTAGAAGTCTTTTTTTAACAGAACATTCGATACAATCGTATAGACAGTTACCATGATACAAAATATTATTTAAATCAGAAGAATCCCAGGTGTCACTATGTTGTTTAATGTGTTTGAATATTATAGCGGTTAATGACATTGGTACGCATTGTTTAGCTGCATTATCACAGTAGTTTCTATATTAAATCTTAGAGTCTAGATTGTTTCTATTTCTGGGCGCTCGTAGCCGCTTGTAATCAATAAACAGCTCGATCTATAAGAGGCTGCTTCTGTGCACGTCGTCTGTTGTGAGCAGTCAGAGCGTGACCCAAATTGTTGTATCAGGTTCCAGGAAGCGATACGTAAGTATTGACTTTTCGTCTTTGGTCATCGCTTATGTTTAATAGTGCAACAACAATATGACTTTCGTTTGTTGTTTTTTCGGACGCAAGTTTACTGGAACATTTAAATAGGTCTGTATTCTGTTCGCGACCAAGTGCCATCGACCGGGACTCTAAGTGCTGGCCGTCGTCGCGACGTCGCCTAGCTATCTTGTGTGATTAATAGCAGAATGGGTTTCAACGAAGTAAAATGAAAGATAAATCGAAGTATAATCAACATGACATATTTCCAAACTGTATGAATGTCATCAGTTAAGTTTTCATTCACATTTTTTTCGTGTGTACGACATACATTCACAAGTTTATCTTGGGCGATGCATAAACCAAGGCGCCTTATTAATAGGATCGGAACAACTAACTTGTCAACGAAACACTTAACTTGGTCGCGTGTAAGATTCGGAATTTGATACGTTCTCAAATTCTGTTTACTGCTTAAACAATACAATTAAATAATATTTTCGCACCAAGGCAATGGGCATGCGACGCATATTCGCTTATTTTTAAAATCCTTCACTGAGGTTTTCAACCAGTTCAGCTAATCTAAATGTAAATAAATCTAAATAAAATTCTAAATCTTAGCGTTGTATGTCAAAATGGTATAGGTGCATGAACTGGTGTGGTCTAAAAGTGTTTGTTGCGAATGACTATTTGGATGCTGTCTGGTTTTCGCATTTGGCTATAGCAGCCGACTACTTCTAGTGTATGGCGTCTGGCCACGACATAGAACTAAACCGATCAATTTGCTATGAGTATTGAACTTCGTTGTTTGAAACTGGCCTAAGTCAATTAACGTTAATCGCGATGTTGTCGGATTTCGGTCAGTTTCAGATTTTCAAAACTTCACACCTACAATCTTGGACAAAAGTCATTGGGACGCGCCACGCGCACGTTCATGTTTACGCAAAAATTTACATAAAGCAACGAAGCCCCTCCCCCTAATCAATGTTGACGGATATAAATGGCAATTATGCGTGAAAATACATTATATTTGATGCAGTGAACAACATTGAAAGGGAGGTGTGGGTTGCTAGGCATCGATCGTTCAAGCAGAACCCCCTGAAGCAGAATGAAATGTTATAAGTGAAGTATGTGTTGTTGTGTCCGAATACTTTTGTCCAAGATTGTAGCTAGCGCGTAAGATAGTACCCACTTAAAAATAAGACCAAGCCGACAGCATCACACAGCCGTTGTATCTTCTTGATAGCGGTTTAAATGATTAGCCCCAGTCCTTTATTTATTTAAGCAAGATCACGCCGACAGGTCAGCTGACAGGTCAGCGGTAGTCACAAAAACTAAGCTTGTAAGGCTTTTACAGTCTACTATGTCTGATACCAATGGCCGAAATATTTTTAATGTGGCTTTTTTCCTCTCTTTTCGTGCTACGAAAACATACAAATTTTTTGTGGCGGCCATCTTGGTACTCCAAATTCCTCATGCATCTCCGGTGGCTTCATTTTTGAAGCTGGATGAGCAATCCAGTTATATAAAGATCAGTGGTTTAAGAGGGAAATTTTTCATGTCGTGTAACATGCGCTCAAAACAGATTTCTACTGAATATCTACATTTGTAATTATAATTTTTTTTTTACATTTTAATATGTTTCACATCCCCCACCACTGACCTATATATAACTGGACCGCGGGAGCTGCCAAAAAATGTGTCCCCATTTTCACTTTCAAGATGGCGGCATTTATCAATTTTAGGTCCTTCTGCTAATGGTAGCGACCACTGACATGTACTTATCGCAAGAAAAAGTAATATTTAGGTACATACAAAGCGATTTTCTTACTCGTTCGGTGCAAGGGCTTCCCCAGAGGTGAATAAAATCGTCTGGCGTTAGCCAGAATAAAATACTAAAGACAAATTCGGACAGGAAAGAGTTAATTGTATGCACGGTTGGTCATTGTTAATTTTATTTATTGTGGAACCACTCAAGAGGCCTACTGAATTATTAGTATGACCCAATCTCGTTCCCAGAGCCCACGTTCCCCACCCGGGAAACGAGAGACTCTGGGATAACCCGTTTCACATCGATATTTCATTGGCTGATGAACACAGTGAACTCTATATAACTCTTCTTCCGGATAACAAGAATCCTGTGATGGCGTGAACGGATTATCCCAGAGCCTCTCGTTTCCCGCCCGCTGGGTAAGGGGAACGTGGGCTCTGGGAACGAGATTGGGATAATCCGTTTCAAATCACAGGATTCTTGTAATTCCGGTTGAGGTACGCATGCGTAAATATCCAAGCGGAATCTGGATAGTATGTTCTCCTTGTTTGACTTTTCCCTAAACAAGTCAATGGGGTTGCTGGCGAAACTCGAATTACAGCATCTACACACATACGGCGAAGGAATCGATCGCGGCAACGTCTTCACTGGAGTCTTGTCGTCCGACATCTTTGTTATTTTGGTTTTATTAATTCTACTTCCGGTCACTTCAGACCAACTCATGCTCACTATTCAGCCAATAACGTAACGATTTGAAACGGATTATCCCAGAGTCTCTCGTTTCCCGGGTGGGGAACGTGGGCTCTGGGAACGAGATTGAGTCTGACCAAATAGGAATATCAGTAGAACATGATCTCGAGTTTGTGTAAACAAAATATTTCGGTGGTTTTTCCATGTATATTATATATGTTTGTTGCCAAGCGACCCGGGACGTTTTTCATGATAAGAGTCTTATTGTAGTTCTGAACTACAATAACTCCTAGACATTTACTGTTGTAGCTTTCTGACAGTCTAGTGAGTTAAAGACGTTTCGGCCGGCGTACGGCACGAACACTTGGCAATAAAATAAACAAGACTGTCAATACACATGGTCATGGAAATCTACAAACATTTCGTTTTATGAAGTCGCCAGCTCTATAAAGAATCGCTGAAGATCACGAGAAAATCGTAGAGAAGCGAGGCGTAGCCGAGTTCTACTTAATAGAGTCTTTATCAACCTTTTTCAAGTGTTGTTATTTATAACTCGATAAAGTCTTCATGTTAGAAGACGAAAGCTTTCTGACTGACGGGTTTTGACGGTCTTCCACTGCCCCAGTCTGATATAGTTTGTCGTCCGGCTTTCTTGTCTTAGCGACGGGAAAATAGACGGACGAATGGAAGATAGAAAACTCGTCGTTTACCGGATTTTAAAACACCTGACAACTGACAAGTTTCTCGTCTGCTAATATAATTCGACTGAATACCGAACAAAATACAGGCAGTTTTAAAAACATGTGTCATCAGTCCGGTTCATAGGTATCGGTCAGCGACCTTGGTAGAACGGAACGGAACTTGTCGTCGCATTATTTTACGGAACGGAACGGAACGACACTTTCTTTGTCGGAGTGCATATAACTGCCAGTAATGATAATTCAATAACACCGCAGCATATCTATTAAATAAAGAAACTTTATACAAATAAAAAAATACAACTGCAAATCGCCAAAACGTCTATAAAACAGTGTTTAGAACTGTCTGTCGACCAACCTCGTACTCAGGATCTTATCTCCGAGAAGAAAACGCCGACCGGAAAAAATGACACTTTAGAAGGACTGGAACAGAAAAACAGTTTTTTAGACAAAAAATACAACAAACGTTTACATTTTTTATCAGTTTTAAGATTCATATATCATGTCAAGTAAATTCATAAACCGTTCTTCTTTCTTAGATACCGTGAATAAATTATACTGTCACCTCCCCCGGTAACAATTTTCCAGCCAATATATTAGATGGCGTTTTATGGTCATTTTTGGTAACCGAAATAAATGTAATCCTTTTAGTGACTCCTTTGAAAACAAAAAATTGTGCATAAGATGTCTGTTGTATATTTGCATGTCATCAGTAGAGCGAATTTGCCCATCCAGCAAAGTTACCCAATTACTAAACCGGGGGACATGTATACTAGTCTATTCGTAACCATACTAGTACTACAATTACGTTATATTTGTCAAATAAAAAGACAATCAGAGTTATCTCTTGGAAATTCAATTCAACTGAACTTAAAAAATCCCAGATTCCTGAGCGTTACAGCATCAAATTACATTGCAAACATTAGCAGCGTTCCGTTCCGTAAAATAATGCGACGACAAGTTCCGTTCCGTTCCGTACAATAACGTGGACGGCGACATTTCACCATTACCAAAAGACCCATAAATGCTGCCATTTTGAAAACTATTCGGGGGACACTTTTCCTATCTCAAAGGTAATAGGAGCACGCAGTCCAGTTATATATAGGTCAGTGACCGAAACCGATATAATAGATACCAAATCTTAACTTGACTTTGAGGCCTGTGAATAACTGAAGATATAGCGTTTCAGATATAGAGAGTGGAGTTTACTCGTTTGAAATCTACGCGACATTGAGAAAATCTCGATGAAACATGATGAAATCTCGATGAAACGAATAAAAAACAAACGAACGAATGATTGAATGAATGAATAAATGAATCAATGCAACACTACCTGACAATCTGGAACAATATAATGGGTAACATCCTTTGACAGCGTCAATAAACTATCACCTGTAATGTCATGCATGTAAATTTATTAGTTTCTTTACAAGAATATACAAGTATTACACTCATTTGCAACATACTTTTCGCCAAATGTTTGGTCTCACAATGTAACATAAGGACTCACAATGTAACGTACAGTAAGATCTGACAATGTACCAAAAGGACTCACAATGTACTGTAAGGTTTCACAACGTAAAGCAAGGTCTCACAATGTAACGCAAGTTCTCACAATGCAACGTAAGGTCTCACAATATAACGTAAGATCTGACAATGTAACGTAAGGTCTCACAATGTAACGTAGGGTCTCACAATGTAACGTAAGATCTGACAATGTAATGTAAGATCTCACAAGGTAACGTAAGGGCCTGAAATAAAGTATCTTACTAACTAACTAACTAACTAACTAACTAACTAACTAACTAACTAACTAACTAACTAACTAACTAACTAACTAACTAACTAACTAACTAACTAACTAACTAACTAACTAACTAACTAACTAAGGTCTCACAATACATTTGACAATGTAACGTAAGGTCTCACAATGTGTCTGATAATGTAACGTAAGGTCTCACAATGCGTCTGGTAATGTAACGTAAGGTCTCACAATGCGTCTGGTAATGTAACGTAAGGTCTCACAATGTAATGTAAGGACTCACAATGTAACGTAAGGTCTCACAATATAACGTAAGGTCTCACAATGTAACGTAAGGTATCACAATGTAACGTAAGGTCTCACAATATTACGTAAGGACTCACAATGTAACGTAAGGTATCACAATGTAACGTAAGGACTCACAATGCATCTGACAAAGTAACGTAAGGACTCACAATGTAATGTAAGGTCTCATAATGTAACGTAAGGTCTCACAATGTAACGTAAGGTCTCACAATATAACGTAAGGTCTCACAATGTAAGGTAAGGTATCACAATGTAACGTAAGGTCTCACAATGTAACGTAAGGTATCACAATGTAACGTAAGGACTCACAATGCATCTGACAATGTAACGTAAGGACTCACAATGTAATGTAAGGTCTCACAATGCAACGTAAGGTCTGACAATGTAACGCAAGTACTCACAATGCGTCTGACAATGTAATGTAAGGTCTCACAATGTAACGCAAGGTATCACAATGCATCTGACAATGTAACGCAAGGTCTCACGATGTAACGCAAGGTATCACAATGCATCTGACAATGTAACGCAAGGACTCACAATGTAATGCAAGGTCTCACAATGCGTTCGACAATGTAACATCAGGTCTCACAATGTAATGCAAGGTCTCACAATGCATCTGACAATGTAACGTAAGGACTCACAATGTAACGCAAGGTATCACAATGCATCTGACAATGTAACGTAAGGACTCACAATGTAACGCAAGGTCTCGCAATGCATCTGACAATGTAACGTAAGGACTCACAATGTAACACAAGGTATCACAATGCGTCTGACAATTGTAACGTGAGGACTCACAATGTAATGCAAGGTCTCACAATGTAACGTAAGGTCTCACAATGCATCTGACAATGTAACGTGAGGACTCACAATGTAATGCAAGGTTTCACAATGCATCTGACAATGTAACGTAAGGACTCTGAAATGTAATGTAAGGTCTCACAATGTAACGTAAGGTCTGACAATGTAACGCAAGGTCTCACAATGCATCTGACAATGTAACGCAAGGACTCACAATGTAATGCAAGGTCTCACAATGCGTTCGACAATGTAACATCAGGTCTCACAATGTAATGCAAGGTCTCACAATGCATCTGACAATGTAACGTAAGGACTCACAATGTAACGCAAGGTATCACAATGCATCTGACAATGTAACGTAAGGACTCACAATGTAACGCAAGGTCTCGCAATGCATCTGACAATGTAACGTAAGGACTCACAATGTAACACAAGGTATCACAATGCGTCTGACAATTGTAACGTGAGGACTCACAATGTAATGCAAGGTCTCACAATGTAACGTAAGGTCTCACAATGCATCTGACAATGTAACGTGAGGACTCACAATGTAATGCAAGGTTTCACAATGCATCTGACAATGTAACGTAAGGACTCTGAAATGTAATGTAAGGTCTCACAATGTAACGTAAGGTCTGACAATGTAACGCAAGGTCTCACAATGCATCTGACAATGTAACGTGAGGACTCACAATGTAATGCAAGGTTTCACAATGCGTCTGATAATGTAACGTAAGGAATCACAATGTAACATAAGTGTCACAATGTAACGTAAGGTCTCACAATGTAATGTAAGGTCTTACAATGTAACGTAAGGTCTCACAATGTAACACAAGGTCTCACAATGCGTCTGACAATTGTAACGTAAGGACTCACAATGTAATGCAAGGTCTCACAATGCATCTGACAATGTAAGATAAGGTCTCACAATGTAACGCAAGGTCTCACAATGCAGCTGACAATGTAACGTAAGGTCTCGCAATGCATCTGACAATGTAACGTAAGATCTCACAATGCATCTGACAATGTAACACAAGGTCTCACAATGCATCTGACAATGTAACATGAGGACTCACAATGTAATCCAAGGTTTCACAATTCGTCTGATAATGTAACGTAAGGACTCACAATGTAATGTAAGGTCTCATAATGTAACGTAAGGTCTCACAATGTAACATAAGGTATCACAATGTAACGTAAGGACTCACAATTTAATGTAAGGCCTCATAATGTAACGTAAGGACTCACAATGTAACGTAAGGTCTCACAATGTAACGTAGGGACTCGCAATGCATCTGACAATGTAACGTAAGGACTCACAATGTAATGTAAGGTCTCACAATGTAACGTAAGGTCTCACAATGTAACACAAGGTCTCACAATGCATCTGACAATGTAACGTGAGGACTCACAATGTAATGCAAGGTTTCACAATGCATCTGACAATGTAACGTAAGGACTCACAATGTAATGTAAGGTCTCACAATGTAACGTAAGGTCTGACAATTTAACGTAAGGACTGACAATGTAACGCAAGGTCTCACAATGCATCTGACAATGTAACGTGAGGACTCACAATGTAATGCAAGGTTTCACAATGCGTCTGATAATGTAACGTAAGGACTCACAATGTAACATAAGGTATCACAATGTAACGTAAGGACTCACAATGTAATGTAAAGCCTCATAATGTAACGTAAGGTCTCACAATGTAACGTAGGGACTCGCAATGCATCTGACAATGTAACGTAAGGACTCACAATGTAATGTAAGGTCTCACAATGTAACGTAAGGTCTCACAATGTAACACAAGGTCTCACAATGCATCTGACAATGTAACGTGAGGACTCACAATGTAATGCAAGGTTTCACAATGCGTCTGATAATGTAACGTAAGGAATCACAATGTAACATAAGTGTCACAATGTAACGTAAGGTCTCACAATGTAATGTAAGGTCTTACAATGTAACGTAAGGTCTCACAATGTAACACAAGGTCTCACAATGCGTCTGACAATTGTAACGTAAGGACTCACAATGTAATGCAAGGTCTCACAATGCATCTGACAATGTAAGATAAGGTCTCACAATGTAACGCAAGGTCTCACAATGCAGCTGACAATGTAACGTAAGGTCTCGCAATGCATCTGACAATGTAACGTAAGATCTCACAATGCATCTGACAATGTAACACAAGGTCTCACAATGCATCTGACAATGTAACATGAGGACTCACAATGTAATGCAAGGTTTCACAATGCGTCTGATAATGTAACGTAAGGACTCACAATGTAACATAAGGTATCACAATGTAACGTAAGGACTCACAATGTAATGTAAGGACTCACAATGTAATGTAAGGTCTCACAATGTAACGTAAGGTCTCACAATGTAACACAAGGTCTCACAATGCATTTGACAATGTAACGTGAGGACTCACAATGTAATGCAAGGTTTCACAATGCATCTGACAATGTAACGTAAGGACTCACAATGTAATGTAAGGTCTCACAATGTAACGTAAGGTCTGACAATGTAACGTAAGGACTGACAATGTAATGCAAGGTCTCACAATGCATCTGACAATGTAACGTGAGGACTCACAATGTAATGCAAGGTTTCACAATGCGTCTGATAATGTAACGTAAGGACTCACAATGTAACATAAGGTATCACAATGTAACGTAAGGACTCACAATGTAATGTAAGGTCTCACAATGTAACGTAAGGTCTCACAATGTAACACAAGGTCTCACAATGCGTCTGACAATTGTAACGTAAGGACTCACAATGTAATGCAAGGTCTCACAATGCATCTGACAATGTAAGATAAGGTCTCACAATGTAAGATAAGGTCTCACAATGTAATGCAAGGACTCACAATGCATCTGACAATGTAACGTAACGACTCACAATGTAATGTAAGGTCTCACAATGTAACGTAAGGTCTCACAATGTAACACAAGGTCTCACAATGCGTCTGACAATTGTAACGTAAGGACTCACAATGTAATGCAAGGTCTCACAATGCATCTGACAATGTAAGATAAGGTCTCACAATGTAAGATAAGGTCTCACAATGTAATGCAAGGTCTCACAATGCATCTGACAATGTAACGTAAGGTCTCGCAATGCATCTGACAATGTAACGTAAGATCTCACAATGCATCTGACAATGTAACATAAGGTCTCACAATGCATCTGACAATGTAACGTAAGGTCTCACAATGTAACGTAAGGTCTCACAATGTAACATAAGGTCTCACAATGTAACGTAAGGTCTCACAATGTAACGTAAGGTCTCACAATGCGTCTGACAATGTAATGCAATAACTCACAATGTAACGCAAGGTCTTAGAATGTTATTCGTGTTAGCCAACCCAATATTGTTCATGCTACTGTGGCTAACACAATGTTGTTCATGCTACTGTAGCCAGCACAATGTTGTTCATATTGGCCAACACAATGTTGTTCATGCTGATCAGCACAAACGTTGTTCACGCTGGCCAAGCAATGTTGTTTAAGCCTGTTAACAAGCCGTTTTAAACCATGCTCAGGCTTTTGGTAAACTAATTACTATAGGGTTCTTTGGGTGTCCGCAAGCAAACCACATTTCGCCAGCGGTTCACAAAAGAAACGGAAAATACTTTGAGTAATCCTAAATGACAACCCACAAAATGTAGCCTCGTACGTTCGGTCATCTTTTCAAGAAACAAAATAAAATCCGAAACAAAAAACTGCGCATGGGAAAAGTTTTTTTGTTCAAAATAATTCAAACGTGTTCCTACCAATGCAACCTCGTTTCAGGGTCAGACAGACAGACAGATAAATAAACACACAGACAGGCAAGCAGCCAGACAGACAGACAGACAGACAGACAGACAGACAGACAGACAGACAGACAGACAGACAGACAGACAGACAGACAGACAGACAGACAGACAGACAGACAGACAGACAGACAAGCAGCTAGACAAACAGACAGACAGACAGGCAGACAGGCAGACAGACAGACAGACAGACAGACAGACAGACAGACAGACAAACAAACAAACAAACAAACAAACAAACAAACAAACAAACAAACAAACAAACAAACAAACAGAACGGGGTAAAAACATAACCTCCTGGCGGAGGTAATAAAATAAAGAATGTGTGACTCGTTGAAGCAGTCAAACCTAGTTTAACTCATTCCTGACCGAGGGCTTCCCTAGAGGTGAATAAAATCGTCTGGCGTTAGCCAGAATAAAATACTAAAGATTGATTCGGACAGGAAAGAGTTAAGCTCTCGTTCCAAATGTCAAAGTATGTTTACTTACACAAGTTTCACTAATCCAAGAACTGCAGTAGTATATGGTAAATATACTGTACAATTTTACAGGATACCGGATACTACGGGATAGCGGAATTTTACTGTGTACCAGTATCCGGAACATGTGTTAAATTTGTTCGCACTAAACGTTCTTTTATAGAGTAGAGGAATTACGTTGGGCAGTTAATTATTAAGCTGATGGATATTGCAAGGAAATTAAAGTCAAAACGGACAAGTCAAGGTAGATTCTCTTTCTATAGATTCCAGTACTAACTAAAATTCTACAGTCTTTGGACTTCACATGGTTGGTTGACATACATGTCAGTCCGCAAACTATACATTACGAGCTTTATGATTAGTTAGTTTAGGATTTTCAACTTGAAGTTAGTAAAGTTTTCTTAGTTATTGCTGTACAATATATCGTAGGTTGTTAATACTCAGAAGGACTTTTAGCTCTGGTTATAGGACTCGAGTCCACAACCTTCCGAATGCTAACATGCAGACGCTCTAACTATAGAGTCATTTGAATCAGACAGACAGACAGACAGACAGACAGACAGACAGACAGACAGACAGACAGACAGACAGACAGACAGACAGACAGGCAGGCAGGCAGGCAGGCAGGTAGGCAGACAGACAGACAGACAGACAGACAGACAGACAGACAGACAGACAGACAGACAGACAGACCGACCGACAGACAGACAAGCAGACAGACAAGCAGCCAGACAAGCAGCCAGACAGACAGACAGCCAGCCAGCCAGACAAACAAACAAACAAACAAACAAACAAACAAACAAACAAACAAACAAACAAACAAACAAACAAACAGACAGACAGACAGACAGACATAACGCGAGCATTAAAATTATATATAGTTTGTTATCTTTTATGTTGACCAAATGAGAGCGGATATTATACAAATAATGAATGAGTGCAATGGTAAACATATCTTGATGAGGTGGAATGTTCCATCCTCGTTATTCATTTAGTAATGTTTTAAAACGTTTTGTAATAACCTTAGCAAGGTTTTAGAAAGACTGGATTTAAATTAATGCGACAGAGCCGTGCAATGCAACAACATTTTCCACAGTGAATGGAACAAAAACGCACGGTGAATCAAATAGCTCCGGTTTGAGTGACGTTTTCATACAATTTCGACCACGTTTGGTGAGTTTTGTCGTCGCTCCCGACAATTTCTGCAAGATGAAAACGGAATCGTTGGCGGTGTTGTGTGAACACAAGATCCCGTACTTTTTCGCTCCGTTTTACGATCCAATTCGCAAATTTACAGCTCCTATAATTTGGCGACTAGCGTTTGTCTTTCAAAGCCACAACATTGGGAATTTGGAGTCCGCCGTTTGGGAAGACACAGAATTGCCTGCGGAGGAGGCTACGTTTGTTTCAGAGATGGAAAACTTTCTTTGTGTTCTTGACTTAGAAAACTGCTGCTAAGAACTTGCACTGCTGTTTCGCAAATTGACTAACCAGTGGAAACGGAGAAGATCAAGTCAATAAGGCAAGTTCCTAACAGAGAGACTTAAATTGTAAACCTAGAATGCACTACGCTTTGGTGGGATAATATTCTTTGAATTGCTCCTCGTTTTCATTTCATTACCAGAAATTGGCTTGAAAGCCAATTTACATATATTCCTTAGAAGATGGCGTCCCATTTTGAACAGTAAATATATAAGGCGAATATATTAAAGTGAGAATTCTGCTTATTGAGTAGCTTGCCAACTATTTGCCGCCCTCCTGATCTAAACAACAACCATTATCCAATCATTCAGTCACCTATTTATTTGCATCAGGTATATCTACGATCTGCCAAATTGTGTTGAAAATAGTAAACAAATAAGCAAGTCATGCACCACTGGATTGCGGTAGGATTTTGTTTGATACTTTCGAAATCGTCTTTGGTCAAATGTTCGAGAGTTGATAGAGGAACATTTATCTTGCATGTAATAGATTACATATTGACCAAATTGGCTGAAGTTGTATACATCCAATTCAACAACTACCCGACTTGTAATGACAACAAGAAAATATGCATTTTGAACACACCATGATTGATAGAGGCTCAAACAGTGACAAACGATAGCTCGAGAGATATAGTTATTTGGCAGATCGTAGGTATACCTGATTTAAACAACTAAGGAAGTAAATAATTTGAAAATCGCTGTTGCTTAAATAGCGAGGTCGGCAAATAGTAGGCGAGATACTCAATTAGCAGAATTTTCATTTTAATATTTCCCCTCTATATATCTACTGTTCAAAATTGGATGCCATTTTATAAGGACTATATGTAAATTAGCCCTTAAGCGGCGGCCAATTTGTCATCAATTTCTGGTAATGTACGTTTGACGAGACATGGTTATTTAAAGGACATTGGCGACAAAAATTAAGTTTGTCTAATTTGAAGAAACTCATAAAAATGTTATAAAGATCCTTTACAATTTTTTCGTATCTTTCTTCGTTTTCAAGATACTTCAATTTGTTTAATATGTAAATGAGATGATCTCTGACGTCAGGAGCAGGGCACAGCATTTTCACACGTAGCAAAATCAATTATATCTCTAAATTTGTTCAACGAAATCACTTGAAACTGTGCACATAAAACCGCCTTGTGACACTAAACATTTCATAACTGATTTTGCTTTGTGTAAAAATACTGCACCCTGCTCCTGACGTCAGAGACCATCTCATTTACATATTAAACAAATTGAAATATCTTGCAAACGAAGAAAGACACGAAAAAGTTGTAAAAGATCTTCTATTACAATTTCACGAGTTCTTTCAAATTAAACAAACTTAATTTTTATTGCCAATACCCTTTAAACGGCGCACAGCTCGGTAATACTGGATGGACACAAGAATGTTCCGGAGTCGTGTGGACACATTCGATACCGTTGTCAGGAACGTAACGATAATCTGCCGCTATGCTTCCGTACCGGCATCTTGTAAACGAGGTCTTAGAGTCAAAGCCACGGAGACATAGTTTGAATGCATGAAGCCAGATAAATTTCAGCTATTCACGCAAGGAGAGCTCTTTAAAGTCATTAAGAAGGCAGTAGAGACTCACGTCTTTGTGGGTTTGACCAAACAGCGATGTCAATTGACGAAAGTCACTTAGATCGTTCTCGTCCTCAGACTTCGCGCTGTTTCCTTCGTTGTACTCTTTTACGTCCTAAAGAAATGATAATGAGCATAAGATACAACTACTCAATAAAGGTTTTGTAAAGATATAAACACTACTTGAGTACTACGTTTTAACCAACCTCGTACCCAGGGTCTTATCTCCGCTCGCCACCGTGGGGGCGGGGGCAAGCGTAGATAAGACACTGGGTACGACGTTACGTTTTTACCTGATTTCATAAAAAAAACAAGTCTAAATTATAAAAATCTATAAGTTGTTGGTGTAAGATGTCTTACAGTTTTCCAGTGGCGGACACTTGACGAAATATTCGGGGGGCGAGTGCCGAAGGCACGAGCCTTCTAGGGGGGTGCGGGGACATGCGCCCGGAAAATTTTTAAAATTTGGATCTCTGAAATGGCATTTGCAGCATTCTGAGAACACAGTTTGTAAAAAATTTTAGGTTTTCAAAACACTATTTTAATGGTGCATTTTGTTATAAATCACATGCTAAGCATAAAAAAACAACATTTCAGAGAAAATATTCTAGATGATTATCTACATTTGTGAATGGAATTGCAAGGTGGTTTAATTAACACGCCAATGACAATGTAAAATTTATTCGCTAAGCGAGTGAAATCCACATATTTCTTTTAAAATAAATAAATATCAGAATTTGATCAGTCTATGCATAGTTCGTCTATGACTCCGTTCTGCGCACGCTTTTGTTTCGTTAACATATTCTATTCTCGTACAAATAAAAGTAGAAATTCTACTTTTATTTGTACGAGAAACATGTTTATAGGCATTGAATTTTGAAATGAAATGTGTAACGGAATTTTGATATTAATTTATTCCGTTTATAGTTGAACAATTCTATTAGCTTATAGCCTTATATGGTGATAATTAGGTTGTTATTGTACAAACGACACGTCGACACCGTAGCAACGTCAATCAACCTGCCTAGAAACGTCATCACGCAACTGTTGCAACGAACGCGATAAATTATTCGCATTAATCAACCTGAATCCGCAGTAATAAATATTTAAACCAGAGAACGCTTGAAAATTCATAACTATAGATATAGATATAGTCCGTAGTAAATTAGATATAAGTAACGATTAATGAACCACCACTTTAGGTATGATCAACAACTTTAAATACTATAGTTTTATACTTTTATGAAGAGTCAGAAGATACGTTATATATGCATGTATATCAAATGAAAACTTTCTTGTGCTTCCACTTTTCAAAATGAAAGCTTCAGCTAAAATTATTGGGGGGGATCTCCCCCCCTCGCCCCCCCCCCCCCCCCCCCTAGTGTCCGCCACTGGAGTTTTCCATAAAATACTACACTAGACTTTAAATTAGTACTGTACTGTACTGTACTGTACTGTACTGTACTGTACTGTACTGTACTGTACTGTACTGTACTGTACTGTACTGTACTGTACTGTACTGTACTGTACTGTACTGTACTGTACTGTACTGTACTGTACTGCAATGCAATGCACTGCGGTGCGCTGCACTGTACTTCGGAATGGAATCAACACAACACAGCCCATGCAAAACAGCACAACAACAATAACAAAACACAACGCAACGCAACGCAACGCAACGCAACACAACACAACACAACACAGCACAGCACAACACAGCACAACACAGCACAACACAGCACAACACAGCACAACACAGCACAACACAGCACAACACAGCACAACACAGCACAACACAGCACAACACCACACCAGCAATACACCAGCAACACACCAGCAACACAACACAACAGCAACACAACACAACAGCAACACAACACAACAGCAACACAACACAACAGCAACACAACACAACAGCAACACAACACAACAGCAACACAACACACCACACCACAGGACAACACGACACAACACAACACAACACAACACAACACAACACAACACAACACAACACAACACAACACAACACAACACAACACAACACAACACAACACAACACAACACAACACAACACGACACGACACAAAGCAACACCTAGCTCAGCTCAGTCCAGCCCAGCCCCGCCCAGCGTAGCACATCACAGCACAGCGCAAGATAGCGCAGCTCAACACATTGTAGCCCAGTACAACGCGGCGCAGGGTAGCGCCGTGCAGTACAGTACGATAATCTTTATTAAGTTTAAATAGTGTATATAGTCACCAACATGGTATCAATCAAAAACCTAATCTTCTCTAGGGTTCCACAAAATAGATATTAAGTACGGCATATGTAAAGTGCGACGTTTAATCCCGGTCTAACGTATATACGTACATAAATAATATATGCTACAAAAGTGGATTTGCACAACAAACCTCAATAAGCCGTTTCTTTTGAAGCTTGATTTCCTCCTCGCTCATGGAACATGATTTTGACAACTTATAAGGATAGCAAGAAGCTAGCTCAAGCTTAACTGAGTCGCCATGTGTTCGTGAATGAGATACACCAATCCGTACCTGCAATAGAGTTAGTCTAGAAGTTTTAAACAAAAACAAAAAACCAATAGCAATCTCAATTGATATAGTTGTTAGTTGTTGTTTGCTTGTTGGTCGTTGCTTGATGGTAGTTGGTGGTTGTTAATTGATAAATGATAGATGGCCGTTGTTGGTCGGTGGGTAGTCTGTTATTTTGTCATTGGTATAGTTTGTCGTTGGTGGTGGTAGTAGTTTGTCATTGGTGGTGGTGCCAAGTAGTAGTTTGTCGTTGTTGGTGTTGGTGTTGGTGTTGGTGGTGGTAGTAATAGTTTGTCGTTGTTGGTGGTAGTAGTTTGTCCGTTGTTGTTGTTGTTGGTGGTAGTAGTTTGTCGTTGGTGGTGGTGGTAGTAGTTTGTCATTGGTGGTGGTAGTAGTAGTTTGTCATTGGTGGTGTTAGTAGTTTGTCGTCGATGGTGGTATTAGTTTGTTGTTGTTGTTGTTGTTGTTGTTGTTGGTGGTGGTGGTGGTGTTTTGTCGTCGGTGGTAGTCCGCCGTCATTGGCAGTTGGTTGTTGTTGGCCGTTAGTGGCAGTTGGTCATTGGTAGTTTTCGTTGTTGGTAGTTGATAGTTGGTCGTTGTTGGTCTTTGGTGGTGAACTGGTGGATGGTTATTGATTGGTAGTTGGTCGTTGTTGGTAGTTCGTCATTGGTAGTTTGCCGTTCGTAATTGGCCGTTGATGGCAGTTGGTCATTCATAACTTGTCGTTGTTGGAATGGTGGTTGGTCATTGGTAGTTTGTCTGTGTTAGGAGTAAGTAAGTAGTCGGCCGTAACCGGAGGTGACACGAATGCTCCTCTTTCATTTGCTACTACCTACAAGTAGGTAGGGGTGAGTAAAACTCCTTTCACTGGTCGACCTCGGACGGATGAAAGACTGAGTTGACATCGACTGGGATTGAACCTGGAACCCAGGCCTTTTTGATCGCAAAGTGACTTTACCAACTGAGCTACCCCGCCTATGCGAGGTTGTAAAAGGTTGTAAAATGTCATAAAAACCCAGTTAAAATACAACACATTTCTGACTGCATTGCTGTGTCAGATCTCATCAGCATGGCAAACATATTAAGGCAGTACTGGTACTGTTAGGACTGTCCCATGGAAACATTTATCCCCGAGCCCGGGCGGAGGGTCGAAGGCCCGGAGCCCGGTGAGGGTGCTTATCTCGACGTGCGTGGAGTCCACTTTACACGCGAGATGAAAAGCTGAAAGCAATTCTGAAACCTGTTTGTATATATGTTATCAAATCCACAACTTGCGCAGTTCGAATAGCAGGGTACTGGTAACTAACCTGTTAAATTATTCAAATTATTTAAATTTACGTCAGCAAATTATAATTTATGATTACGAAATAGTTTTGTTTTTTTTAATATTGACTTTGCATGTTCTTTCGGTGTGTCAATACATGACTACAGATGAACCTTGCTAACTAATTTTCTGGGATGTTTTCTGATCTGTGTGTCATTAATACAACAAAAAACAGAAATTAGGGGAGGGGGGGGGGGGGAGGGGAGGGGGGTTAAAAAATGCATATAAAGCGGGCGAGGGGTTGTTGCGTTCATGTATTTCTAGTTAGGTACATTAATTTTAGTAAAAGAACAGTTAATATCACGACATCAATAGAAATGCTGGACAAGATTCTTACTTATTTAAGCATTTTAATTTCAAATGTTTAAAACAAGAAGTGGGGGTGAGTTAATTATATAGATATTCCTTCTTCAAAACTAAGTCCGAAATTTTCCTTTATATTCTTATCGCTTAATTCTCTGTTCATTTGTTTGTACCCAGGAAAAAGGGACTTTCTCGGGGGGGGGGGGGGGGGGGTGTCAATTCATGTGGGGGGTTATGCAGCGAAAAAAAGTTTCAGAGAGACTCTCTTATTTAAAAGAACTTTTGAATTTATAAAGATGGACGTTTGCAGCTCTTCCATATCTCATTTCGTTCTTTCGATATTGCGATTTGTTTTATATGTAAATAACATCACTTAGACGTCACACTGTATAATGACTTGTTGGAAAATCTTGAATATCAATTTGAGATTATTTAACGAAATCACTTTTAACTGTGCACGTGCTTCTTTGTATCGCAGGACACTAAGCATGAAACGTTTCAAGTGATTTACTTGAATTATTGCAAGAATAGACATGATTTTCCAACATGTCATTATACAGTGTGATGTCTAAGTGATTTTATTTGCATATCACGCAAATCTCAATATCAAAAGAACGAAATGAGATATAGAAGAGCTGCTAACGTCAATCTTTATAACTTCAAACGTTCTTTGAAATAAGAGAGTCTCTCTCGAACCTATTTTTCGCTGCATAAGCCCTTTAAAGTGCCTACGAAACGAAAATTAAGTTTGTCTTATTTGAAAGAACACTTAAAATGATAGAGTAACAGCTTTTGCAGTTTTTCGTTTCCTTGCTTGGTTCTTGAGATATTTCAGTTTGTTTGATATGCAAATTAAACAACTTGACGTCACATGTGCATAATGAGTTATTGAAAAAAGTTAGATATCTTTGCTATTATCAAACCAAAATAATTCGAGGGAAGCATGTGCGTGTGTTTCGCCCAGAACACTAAACATGTAGATTTCCAAGTGACTATATCTGACAATAGCAAAGATATATAACGTTTTCGATAACTCATTATGCACGTTTGACGTCGCGACATGTGACATTTACATCAAACAAACTGAAATATCTTACGAACGAAGCAAGGAAACGAAAAACTGCAAAAGATGTTACTCTATAATTTGAAGTGTTCTTTCAAATAAGACAAACTTAATTTTCGTTTCATAGACCCTTTAACGGGGAAATGGTTTGTGCGTTAAAAAAGGCTAGCCTAGTTTCTAGGCCTTTCGTTTCCGCCATGAGCTTGGCCGCGTAGTCGGTTTGGGTTCTTGGGAAGACTGGGGAGAGACTGGAAACGAGAAGGCCTAGCAACATTCGTAAAAAGGTCCTGCCCAGAATCGTACTGGCCCTTCGAGTGTTCCTGGGATCTAGCGTAGCGACAGTATATTATATATAATATAATAGCATAAAAGCATAAGGATGTCTGCGAAGATTTTACCAAAGATCTTGGCGATCGAAAGAAGGAAATTATGGAATATATTCCAATTGGAGCTCGAAATGAAAATTTAACTGTTTAACTTTCAACTTTTGGCGGTTGCAGAAGGAAAGCTAGTGATAAGAAAGCTAGGCCAGTGAACCTTCGTCGATCCGAGGTGAGTAGGCTTGTATTATTTTATGCAGATGGAATAGTAAGTGTCGGGAAACACTTAGGACGTCATAACATCACAATTCTTCCTCAATAAACAACTGAGCTGTAAAGTGAAAGTGTTTACGAATTTTGCTAGGCCTTCCCCAGCTGGCCCGTTCGGATTACTTCCGAAACGTGTCAATCGAGGAAGGCATAGAAACTAGGCTAAAAAAAGTACAACCAATTAGAAAACCGAGGCAATACTTTTTTTCTCTGGTATAGCAAATGAGAGTGTCGAAAGTCTATACTCATTATTACGCTGACATTGGAAAAAGTCCTATTGTAAACGATTTACTATACCTTTAAATGATCAAACAGTCGAAAGCAAAAAGTTCCACAACTGTTCTTGACTGTCACGTTAAGGTCATCCCTCGTAAGCGTACCTATGGTGAAAAATCCAAAGCATAATTCAATCCATGACCACCAGAACGTTCGTCTTTTAGAACGTTGACACTGGCAATTTTTCGAATCTTGATGCATGGGATTTAGTAGATTGCTCACAAAAGTATTGGACCATTTACTGTACAGTACCATGTAAGTCAGAGCCCCTTTCCGACCTGGTTTCGGCTATAAGGGATGACTCAAAGGGACCCGTCCAGTCCTTTCGCAGCTTTTGTCATTAAATGGGTTTTTTTCTCAAAAAGCTAGGGGTTAAACCAGATTTATGATTAGGGTTAGGGTTTATGTTGTGGTTAGGAGATCGAAAAGATTGCTAAAATTCTGAGACTCACTGAAGCTTGGCAACAAATTTGGGAAAAACAAATTTGACGACATATTTTGGAAAAGCCGCGAAAGGAATGGACAGGTCCTTTTGAGTCGCCCCTTTTAACTTCGACCTTCCGACCCACGACCGGCTTCGGGGGAAAGTGGGCTCTGCCAACAAACTCGATATTTCTTTTTGAGCGTGCGCGAACGGTTGCCAAGATACTATTTTGGGTCCAGGCTCTAACGCGTTACTTGCTATTTTCCTGCTTGTGGGTGCTCAAAAACTAGAACTCGTTTGACCAGTTCAAAACCTGATTGACTCGCCCCAAACTTGGGGCAGATATCGAGTTTGTTGGCAGAGCCCACTTTCCCCCGAAGCCTGCGTAGGTCTGAAAGGGGCTCTGACTTGCAGGGTAACTGTACAGGAGCTTTGCACAAATTTATTTATTTATTTACAATAGACACTTCCCGAATTTGCTTCAATGGGCGCGAACAATGGTTTGAAATCGAGTTTGGATACGAAGGATAATAGTGAATGCATTACGATTTCGTGGCTAACCCCGAGTTCGTGCCATTGTTTCATAGGCATCGAAGCAAATTCGGGAAGTGTCTATTATTTAAATTTCTTAAATTGTATCTTTGTAGTAATTTTAAATGCCTTAAAGGTTAACTAAACCTTTCGAAGTTATATTTTCTTCTGAAAGGGTTATCATCTAACTTAACAAAAGTAAAGAAAAATATGAATTTCGAGGTAAAGCAAATAATTTATCAGCGAAGCCTTCTTAGGTCCTCTTGAAGCATAACCGCGTTTCTAGGAGAATGGGTACTCCATTGTCTTTGACGTCACACCGGTAAAACCCACCAATCACCTTGTTGTTTGTTACTGGTATGACATCACAAGTTACTAATACCAGTCTTTATTTCGACGCGGTCGTCGTTCACACGAGTTCAGCAAAAGGAGCAAAAACTCAAACTTAGACAGTTCATAAAAGTGGAACAGAGTGACTAGTTTTAATTATTTCTTCGGTTTTAGATTGAACTTTTCCGACTTTAAACGGAAAATAGAATAAACTAGAAACGTATAGTTGCCCTTTAAAGTGTCTATGAAACGAAAATTAAGTCTGTCTCATTTGAAAGAACACTGAAAATTACAAAGTAACATCTTTTGCAGTTTTTCATTGCTGGCTTTGCATACCAAACAACCTGAAATATCTCAACAACGAAGCAAGGAAAAGAAAATGACAAAATGCAAAATCTGTTACTTACATTTCTCGGCTATATTTGTTGTGGACATGCAGTGAAAACTTTTCCGAGTTTGGTATAGAATTACTTTATATTCTGTGCCGTGCACCCGATTAATCTGACCACGCTGACATCAAGATTGCTTTTGCAAGTCAACTACAGAATTGAGTTGACACGCCATCTTTGTACAAATTCAAAGGCAGCAATGCCTGATGTGTTCCACTACGTAAGATGGTGGCCAGTGGTGGAAAGTTTTTGACTGCTTGCCATAGAATTCCCTTAGGGAATGCAGCCCTATCCAGTTTATACAGATATCATGCAGTGGAGGTACTCTATAGTTATACTGTAAAATTAATAACTTCTTTAAAAAAGGCCATGTTTACATGAAGCGGATTGAGTGTTCAAGTCAAATCTCGCATGTTGTTTCTCCTTGTTGTGTTTACAACGAAGAAGATTGAAAGTTTTCAATCTGATCGAAACGGATGGCTGAAGTCAATCCACGAATTTGAGTGGATTGACTTGATTCACTTGAGCTTCAGGCAAGAATCGGCTTGAATGTATCTAACCAGGGCATATAAACACGATTTGACTTGAAAATGACTTGATAAGCATGAGTGAAGTTGGTGCGTGTCGTGGAACATGGCGGACATTGAGGAAAGCACAGAAAACAGTGTTCCAAACAGATCGGATTTTCCATGTAAACATCTGTGGAATTGATTTAACTGGCGTTTATCGATCCGATTCGACTGTCAATCCGCTTCATACATAAACAGGACCTAAGAAAACATAACGAAATATTTCGAAAGACTTGCCTGGAACGTATTCCACGCCATCTTTGTCCATATCTGTAATGAAAGCAAAAAACAAAAATAGAGTGTGTTAGTCCATATCTGTAATGAAAGCAAAAAACTAAAAAAGAGTGTGTTTGGACATATTCCGCACTGATGGTTGAAGTTGCAATATAAGAAGCTGAGATATTTCGCCACTTGCGTAACCTATAGGACCCATGCCAGATTGTCCTTTAGATTAAAGTACCGTGCTGCGTAGGCAGTGTTGAAACAACAATCGAAATACAGTAAGGTTAGATATACTGCCGAAACAGAGAACGTAGGAAGAAGCGAAGACCCTTCGTCTAACGTTTCTCTCTGACGAAGGGCCTTCGCTCGTAACGTTAGACTCCTACGTTCTCTGTTTCGGAGAGAGAATCAATGAACTTTGCTACTGGGCGCAACTTGCTTAGTACAAGTCCAGAAAGTCTAGCATTACATAACATCTGCGATCAACTGAATTCTGACCAAATCATTCGTTAGTTCGTTGCTTCGTTCTTTAGTTCGACAGTTCGTCGATGGTTGGTTGGTTTGTTTGTTGGTTGGTTCGTTCGTTTGATGGTTCGTTCGTTAGTTAGTTAGTTAGTTAGTTCGTTCGTTCGTTCGTTCGTTCGTTCGTTCGTTCGTTCGTTCGTTCGTTCGTTCGTTCGTTCGTTCGTTCGTCCGTTCGTTCGTAGGAAGTATAAGGGATTTTGTAATGAATGAAAATGCTGTACCCTACCAACATCCCGAGCGCAATAACGTTTGTGAAATTCGATCACGTGACTCCGGCAACGACCTGATTTCCCCCCGTCTCATTATTTTCTCTTAAAGGTTATTTACAATAGCACCTTAACAACAGGGGGATTATTCGACAAGTTTCACATATTTTACCTTTCAATAGACACGAGGACGGCATTTTCACGTGTTTGGAATACAACAGCCTCAGCAAAGCGACGTTCGTCATTCTCGTCGAGATCGCGGAAATAAAGAGCTTGAAACAACTGCACTGAGTCTCTTTGAGCATTTTGAGATTCCTAGATGACACAACCGCACAAAGAAAGAGAAAAACGAAAAAATGATGATGATGATGATGATGATGATGATGATGATGATGATGATGATGATGATGATGATAATGACGGCGACGATGACGACGACAATGGTGACGACGACGATGACAACGATGATGACGAGATGATGATAATGATGATGATAATGACGATCATGATGATAATGCACATGATGATATGATGATGACAATAAAAATTATGATGATGGTGATTATAACGATGACGACGATGATGATGAAGGTAATGACGATAATGGTGATACTTATGATTTCTAATTCGCGTAACATCTACTTACTCGATGCTTTGAGTTCATATTCGTTGACACTTCTTGCAGTTCTTGGTTTGAAAACATAGTTTCACCTTGGTCATATCCAATAGCCACCATTAGTTGCCTATGAACCTAAGCAAGGATAAAAAAGATGCGTCTTAAAAATTGCCATTAAAAACAACTAAAGATTGAAATTCTACCCAAAGTACTAAGATTACTCAACCCACCTTCTAAACATTAGACTAGAAAACTGAACTGAACTGTACTGTACTGTACTGTACTGGGATGCATCGGAATAGAATGGCATGGAATGCAATAGAATGGAATGCCGTGCGGTGCCATGACATGACATAGATTCCTCGTCTGCGAAGGAGACTAGACTTGACATGAAATGGCCGGTGACGTGGCATGAAATGGCCGGTGACGGGGCATGGAATGGCCGGTGACGTGGCATGACGTGACATGACAAGACATGACGTGACCGACGTGACAGGACATGAATTAAAAAAGATAAATTACAGAATCAACGTCTTTCTGAAATTTTTCCAAATTACAATTACAATTCTCGTTGATCACTCACTATTACATCAGCATATCTTCTTATAGGTGATGTGAAGTGCGTATACTTGTCAAGAGCAAGTCCATAGTGAAAGAACTGATCTTGAGAAACAGCTCCAGTGGAGAAATACACCGCATTTGACATTGCTTGGGTTGTAAGAGATCGTATTATCTAAAGAAAATAAGAAAGATATGATATGACATGACATAATATATAGAATAAAACATATTCCGAAAAATAATGCAATCCTGAAACTACTCAAGATATGAGTTAAAACAAGTGGAACTACTGTGAAATTGTAATATTTCGACCATTTCAAAATCATCTTCAGACAAGTGAAAAAAAAACCTATCACTATTTACAAGAGTCAGAAAACCTATCACTATTTACAAGAGTCAGAAAACCTATCACTATTTACAAGAGTCAGAAAACCTATCACTATATATTTACAGGAGTTATAACTAGGGCTTTAAATTGCTTTTAAAGGGTAAGAGTAACAAAAAGTACAATTTTTAAAATTTCTGATTAACAAACTTTCTTGCGATGGTAATCCAAGTAAACAAAACAACTCTTGTGCCAAACAATCTTGCAACATCACTAATTTTGACAAAAGACAATCTTGCCGTTCGCCAACTTGTTGTAAGACCTTGCCTAATTAACTGACGTCACAAGCTGGATAAACATGATGAAACTTATTCTTCTGGCAACTGAATTTCTGTGGTATGTTTTTAAAGTGTTGTAGTTTAATCAAGAATGAAAATCATCTACAACAAATGAGTTTCAAACTTACATATGTGAAAGTATGGCTAACTAAAGTCTTGGTTTTACCTAGCTTGTGACGTCACATGCATATAAAAAATGTATCCAAGATGCCTGATAGTGATTCAGATTAGTAACTTTAAAAGTGCAAATAAGTTGATTTATTATAATAATTTGGGTCTAAATAACACACTAGATTGTATCTTCATGTCATTGGTTTTTTGTTTTTGTTGCCCATACCCTTTAACATGTGTGAGAACAAAATAAGAAATAAAAATATAAATATTACATGCAAAATAACTGACAAGCAAATTATCAGAGTCAAAAAAGATATACTAAGTGTGTTGTAGAACTAAGTAAAAGTGGGATAAATCACTAGATGCAAGTGATTTATGACAATGGTTATAATCTGTGGATGATCACAATTAAAGTGGTGAAGAGATGAATTATATTTTTGGACAACAACATGGCTATTACTATTTATAAAATAAGGGAGGCAGGGAGGAAGGAAAGAAGGAAGGGAGGGAGGAAAGAAGGGAGGAAGGAAGGGAGGAAGGAAGGGAGGAAGGAAGGGAGGAAGGAAGGGAGGAAGGAAGGAGGGAGGGATAAAGGAAGGAAGGAAAGAAAGAAAGAAGTGGGGTGGGGGTGGAGAAGGAACGAAATATTGTTACCTTATTGACAGTTTGGTCGTGAGGATCCATACAACTATCCAATGATGACGCTAAGGATTTGTTGGAGCTGAATAGAAAAACACATTAATTTAGTCACACACTAGTCATTTACAACACAGTCGTGATTAGCTGTATGCAATCACTAAATATACTTTTACATCACGTTTCACTTTGATCGGAGCTCTTAATAAAAAAAATGTGATTAACTACTTATTGACCGAGCGTGAGGTCAATAAGTAGTTTATGATATGACTACAAGTGTTATAAACGTTCTGTGAAAACTTAGGCTCGTATTCGCCACCATCTTTCGTGCGAACTATACCAAAATGGCCTATGTTTTCCCATTTTTTAAATACTTTCCGTTTCGCTAATTTCCCAGATATCATTCTTCAATTGCTTTTGTTCGACATATCGCTCAAGGTTGTACATTACGTAGTTGAATAAAAAAAATATTTGAAATTCTATAATATTTGTGAGAAGTAAATGTTATATTATTACGAACATTGCTACGAACATTTTGAACATTTTAAAAAGTTTCACATAACATGGAAACTTAATCGGTCACACATCCAAGTACTAACCCGTCCAACCGGGTTTAACTTTGGACTACAGTGACGAGAGGCGACGCACGCCACCCGTGCTCCCCGTCTACCAAACGTTTGTATCCTCAACAATTGTTAATTATCAGGATTATGGATACTTTTTAAATACCAAACACTCAATATTCTATCATCCAATTCAGCATCATTCACATATATGACTTAATGATTTGAAAAAAACAAACAAATTCAAATGTAATCAACCAACCTTGTATTTACAATAAATCCTTTTGACTTAGCGCAAGTAATAACGTTCGAGAATTGTTCTTGGCGAGGCAACGGATGGCGACGAAGCTGAAAAACAAACAAATAAAACCATACAAGTAAATGGTAGAATACAGCATTAACGAGATAGAAATTCCCATGCGAAACCGATCGTGTTTAGAATTTTGTCAAAGTGCTTATTTATTTATTTATTTATTTATTTATTTATTTATTTATTTATTGAACTTTATCTAGTGACGGTAGCCCATCAACTAACTAGAATACAATTACAAATACAATAAAATTTAGGAGTAAAAAACTATAAAGTGTTAATTTTAATAAAGCTGTGTTCTGATAAAATTACGTAATAACAAACTTTAAAATTATCTATAGCAATGTTCTATTTACATTCTAAAATTAATAAAAGAAAAACGTATCATTGCTATTATTATACATTTTCTTCGAATCCTTGATTATAATTGGTCAGAAACTTGGTAAGAATTGTCGATATCTGCACATTTAGTTGTATTTGCCGCTGTAATTGTTTGATTCTGAGCCCACAATGCTATTATCTGTAGTTTCTGGAGGTATATATCTGTAGAAAAAAGACTTATCATGCATGTGCTGACGTGTCGCCACTGACGAGCTGACAAACATAAGAAAACCGCGGGGAAAATAAACTGTCTTTGGACTGCATTTTTCGGTTCTGAGGGAGTGATTTTCTTTGTATTTTCAACTGAAATGTATAATAAAACAATTATTGAATTCGACTTTTTTTATAGCAAGAATTATCAAGGTCTCAGACCGCATTATCAGCCTCAGCCTTCGGCTTTGGCAGATAACACAGACTTCGACCTTGATAATTCTTGATATCAAAAAAACTCTCATCCAATAATTGTTTAATATCTTAAATTATTAACGATATCGCAGTTTTCATCTTTAAAAAACTCCCTGAGTTTAGTTTTAACTGTTATGTGAAGGAATGTATTTTTGTCGTTACTTACAAGAGACGAGTTGGGAAAACTCTTTAAGATCCTTTTGGCAACCCAGTGGTTAGCGAATATCATGCTTTCAGCAATAGTTTCGTGGACTTCTAGAGGCTAAGAAAGGTTAAATACAAGAGTAGATATTGAAACAAAAGTTGTAAGTAAAAAGAGAAAAGAAAGAGAGGAGAGAAAGGTTAAAGAAAGGAAAGAAAGGAAGGAAGGAAGGAAGGAAGGAAGGAAGGAAGGAAGGAAGGAAGGAAGGAAGGAAGGAAGGAAGAAAGGAAGGAAGGACGGAAGGAAGGAAGGACGGAAGGTAGGAAGGAAGGAAAGAAAGAAGGAAGAAAAGAAAGAAGGAAGGAAGGAAGGAAAGAAGGAAGGAAGAAAGGAGTAGCAGGATATCTCAAACGTATATTCAAGACGACAACTCGCCATCAGAGGTATGCAGCATACGAATGCCCTCTAGTATTTCTACAAATTTGGGTAATAAGACATCTAAAAAAGTTTATCATAAAAATCGTTAAATAGTTTTCATACAATTTTTGAACTAAATCTTCAATTTCTTTCTCGTCGCCAAGTTGAACTTGTACTTCCACACCTTCAAGCTCCAAAGCACCTGGATAGAATTGACAAAGAGAGTGCTCATTTAATTAACATCTACATGTCTTGTGTAGAAGCTGTCGTAAATTGTTAATACTTAGAAAAGCTCTGAGCTCTACTCATTCCAAAAGGGACTGCGACCTTGTCGCGTTGGAATGGCTTGTGTATCTCGATGACCTTAAGGGCTACACCAGCAGGTTTAACTCTTTATTGACCAGGTTTCCGGGAGCTCTCCCCTTGACGAGTAAAATCGTCTGGCATTAGCCCGAGTAAAATTGTCTGGCGTTAGCCAGAGTAAAATTGTCAGGCGTTAGCTAGAGTAAAATCAATAAGTAGACAAATAGCAACTGTGGCCAATAAAGGGTTAACCAAACAGGGAGACTGACGGTGAAAGTTCAGACGAAATGCGGGCTTGGTGTAATGTAACAGACGTTTGGTGGACGTTCATCAAGCTCAAACACTCAGAAAAGATGTCTGAGCCCCAGAAAGGGTTCAAACTTGCAAGCTTTTTATGACCGGTTAGACGTTCTAACCATTGAGCCACTGCATGAGACAAAGATGGAAAACTAAGGTTGCAAATTCATAGTCATATGTGCTCCTAAGTGGTAGCGTTTGCCACATGTTGTTGTTAAAGTGACATGATAAGTTGTACGTATTCATGTAGTGCATGTGGTACGTTTGCGAGCTTGGTGTAATTTAACAGATGTTTGGTATAGACGGTTAAGTTAGGAGCAAATATTACTGAGTTTGCAACCTTAGCTTTCAATCTGAGCCTCAGTGACTCGATGGTTAGAACGTCTACAGTAACCGGTCATTCTCAGAGATCTTTTCTGAGTAATTGAGCTTGACGAACGTCTACCAAACGTCTGTTAAAGGCAACTCAGGTTATCAATGAGATGAAGAGTTCCGCTGGACTCCAACAGACTGGCGAAATCTAGACACACCAAAAATTACCTGGCGTAAGACAGAGAGTAATGGCTGAGCTGCAAAAGATGGGACCGACACAGGGTGAAGCACAAAACGTTGTCAAAGATAAGACAAATTGGAGAGAGGTTGTCACGGCCTTATTTCCCTCCGGAGACGAAGAGAATAGGTAGGAGGTAAGTGTAACCCGCATCCCCTCATTGGAAACTAGCTGAAACAAATGTTGCGATTTGTAGCCCAACAAGCACTTGTCACACACACGTACGGTTCAAGATACATTGAACCTCGGTCTGGCGTCTGAGTTCTACCCAGTGAACTCTATATAAGGACTGGAACGCTACCTCCATAAGGCCGGCCTTATGATTGGATGATGCCAAACTTCCGGCTGCTGCGGGCAACGCATTAACGTATGACCAACGTCCAAGGAGCGGTAGAAAATATTTTTTTGTAGTTGAACTTCTTTAGAATTGATATAACGAAGCCAGTATGTATTAGAATCATTGTCCTTTCTGTCTGAGGTATATTTGCTGGCAAAAATAGATTGAAGGAGGGAATATATTGCCAAACGAAAGCAAAATTTTGCTTGGATTGATGGAGACTCCTGACGAAAATTCAGGTTTTATTTAGTATTTATTCGTCTTTATTTTATGAATTCTTGCAACTCTGTCAAGCTGTGCCTTTGCTCTTATGAATAGTCTCCTCATACCTATTGAATCATTATAAGACCACGTATATTTTTTATCTTTCATGCCTTTAAAACACTGTCGGTTCGTATTTCTGTGTTTTGTTTGATTTTTTGGACTGTTCAGAAAATTTAATATTTATGGTTTTTATTGATCATGTCAGCATCCATATGCCGGACAGATTATAGCCACTAGATTTCAGTAGGCTTTAAAGAACTTGATTAATATAAATAAGTTTTGTGGAAACACCACGTAAAAGTAATGCTATCTTTATTTGATTCAAGACAGTTCATAGACTTTTTCCTTGACTTTTGATACCTCGACACTTGGAGCTACCATACAAAAAATCAAGAGATCCGCGCGTTTTCGGACTCAAATTGTTTTTTTTTGTCAAATATTCAAGATACGTTTTTGCTGCTAAAAGACTTTAGAAGAAACTGGACACAGTGCTACAAAGCGGTGCCCTGTGGCGTTCAAAACATCGCGTTAAAAATATCCCGTCAAAAATGTCGCTTGCTATTGATTCCTAACGAACGAACGAACGAACGAACGAACGAACTCGTCCGCTACGAACGAACGACCGAACGAACTCATAGGCAGAACCTTAAAGGGCAGTGCCATGCCAACTGATTCCGCACGAACGATTGAACTAACGAACGAACTCGTACGTTACTTACAATATGTACTTCATGTAAGCAAATACGTGTGTAGATGTTCAAATGTGCATCTTGTTATTGGTTTTAGGTCCTCGTCGCTCCATTTGACTACCGCATTCCTAAAATCCGCATCAGCACAACACAAATTGAGAAACTCAATCACACACAGAATATACAGCGGTTTGAAAGTTAGCTGCGCCCGCAAGCTAACTTTCAGGGCACCGCAATATCTATTACTGTAGCATGTTTGTATTTCTTTGTAATTGGTTCATAACAAAATATAACTTAAAAAAATAAAGATTTTGTTGCATATAAAGAGGACTGGGGCTGCCCTGCATGTCAGCCTCCATGACGGCTTCAAAATTTGGTTTGTAGGTATCGTTCCAGTCCTTATATAGAATTCACTGGTTCTGCCCTGGTTCCAGAGGTTTTCTCCCGTAATGTTATAGTGGTAAGACATGCAGGAAAGGAGAGAAAACCTCTGGTAGGAAGTGGTATGAACCTCACTTTCATGTAATTCAGGCTATACTTGGCTACAAATCTCATAGGCTGATCTGATACAGGTTTAACAAATCATATCACCCTAGTAATAAGAAGTTTAGCGAATCAAAACTCTGTTTGAGAGTTATCCAATCAGAGATAGTGAACACGTTCTGTTCAGCTAGAATTCTATTGGAGCGGTTTGATCAATCATCGTACCGCTTTCTACCAGAGGTTTTCTCTCCTCTCTCATCTTACCGCTATAATTAAATTACGGGAGAGAAAACCTCTGGGACCAGGGTATCTGATTCTAATGGCTCTTTACTTAGAGCGTCTGTATGCTAGCATTCGGAAGGTTGGGGATTCGAGTCCTAACCAGAGCTAAAAGTCCTTCTGAGTTTTGACAACTTACGATATCTTGTACAGCAAGAACTAAGAAAACTTTACTAACTTCAAGTTGAAAATCCTAAAGTAATAATCAAAAAGCTCTTAAAGTTTTGGGACTGACATGTATGTCAACCAACCATGTCAAGTCCAAAGACTGTAGAGTTTTAGTTAGTACTGGAATCTATAGAAAGAGAATCTACCTTGACTTGTTCGTTTCGACTTTAATTTCCTTGCAATATCCATCAGCTTTATAACTGCCCAACGTAATTCCTCTACTCTATAAAAGAACGTTTAGTTAGAACAAATTTAACAAATATATAAATAGCTTCGACTATAGGGATGTCCAGGATACTGGTACACGATAAAATTCCGCTATCCTGCATGTAGTATCAGGTATCCTGTAAAATGTTACAGTATATTTACCATATACTACTACAGTTCTTGGATTAGTGAAACTTGTGTAAATAAATAAACGAGAGCTTAACTCTTTCCTCCCCGAATCGGTCTTTACTATTTTATTCTGGCTAACAGACAGGAATGAGTTACAAACTATCTCTCTAACTCTTTCCTGTCCGAATTTTATTCTGACTAACGCCAGACGATTTTATTCACCTCTGGAAAGCTCTTGGACAATAATGAGTTAAACTATATTTTGACTGGTTCAACGAGTGACACATTCTTTAGACTACTATAGACTTGCTCCAATTTTATTTAATCAATGAAAACACTTTCTTTTCTTTTTTTAGTTTCAAGTGTAAGCTACACTGACAATAGTATTGTTATCTCATTATCCAAGGGAGTAGGCTAGACTGACCGAACTGAAATTTTGAGGATGGTCTAACTCCAGATCGGCTTGACATGTAAACAGGATCTATAAGTCTAATTCGAAGCGATTCGGACTACAAAAAACCCCCGCTTTTTAACCGATGTAATAGGAACCAAGGCCATGTAATTTCAAGACCAGCCTCATGTAAACAAAACCCAAAATGAAAAATTGAGTCCGCCTGAGTTCGGGCCAGCCCCACGTATAAACACCCCCTATTCTTATACAGTAAAGTTCCCAAAGCAGCATCCCCCGTTACTTTCGGTTAGCCGCTACTTTCGAGGGGGGGGGGGGGGGGGGCTTATTTTCGGGTGGTAAAAAAGTAGTGATATGACAGCCAGATATTTCATATACTTATATGATGCAAATATACAAATAAATTACAACACATGCTTATTTAGCGAGTTTGTTTCTGTTTAGTTATACAAGAACACGAATTTGAACTGTGTATTTAAAACCTTATATTACATGACTTTATCCATGTGTTTATATTATATACCGTGGTTTCTGAAGCTTTCGGGATTTGTGGCTAGAGGAATCATATCAGTCCATTACTGTTTGTAAGCATCGTTTCAGATAAAAGTTATATCGGTTAAATGTAACGAGTTACTTTCGAAAGGACTGCTACTTTGGGAAATTATTAGAGGTATTTAAACCTGGTATATCCAATATCTGGTACTATCTGGTATTCAATAAATACACATCCGGTTTAATCCAGTATCCAGTAATTAAAAGTAGTATTCGGCACTTCCTTAGCTTCAACTTGTTCAATTTAGAGTTTAAGGCCCTGTTTACATGAAGCGGATTGACAGTCCAATCGAATCGAAAAACGCGAGTGAAGTCAATTCGGGCACATGTTTACATGGAGAATCCGATCGGTTTTTGCTTTTTGTAAGCGGTTTTTTCGACACTATTTTCTGGGCTTTCCTCTATGTCCGCCATGTTTGCAACACGCACTAACTTCACTCATGCGTATCAAGTCATTTTCAAGTCAAACCGTATTTAGATGAACCAGATTGGAGACATTCAAGTCGGTCCTAGCTTGAATCTCAATTCAATCCACTCCACTGCATGCGTGGATTGACTTCAGCCGTCCATTTTGATCAGATCGAAAACTTTCAATCTTCTTCATGTAAACACAACAAGGAGAAACAACATGCGAGATTTGACTTGAACACTCAATCCGCTTCATATAAACAGGGCCTAAGACATCGTTTGAAGTTACTCAGACTTAAAACTGATAACTGTGCACATTATAATGCTTTCTGGGCATTTAACATTTAAAGGTACAACTCAAGGCAAATTATTTTCCCGGTTTGTTATATGCGCCAAAGTATGGAGAATACGAAAATAGTGATAAAAATTTGAAGCAAACCGTACTTTTTGTTGATTTCTGAATTTTTTAACGAAGTATTCTAAAAAAAGCCGTGTTGTTTAAAGAGTCTGGCACTAGCAAGTTTGTGACATAAACAGTTGAACCTGGACGATTGAAATCATAAAAAAAGCTGATTTATGATGAATATAACTTGTGCAGTTTCCAACCGCACATGTATTAAAGTATTTGACACTTTTTGAGTGTGTTTACTTTAATGGATTGTATAATCGTTCCTCTGTTTACGTCACACACTTGCTAGTGCCAGACTCTTTATATAACACAGCTTTTTATAAAAATACTTCAAAATTCGTCGATTCAACATCCCAAAAATTTCAATTCAATTTGTTTTCATCATATTCGGATCCTACGTGCTTTAATACATATATAAAGCGAAAAATGTAATTTGCCTTGAGTTGACCTTTAAAGAGTTATGAGAGCTAAACGTTCAAGCAATAACCGACATACCTTGTATTAAGTTCGCTTTCAGTCGTACAGTCCTGTAATTCAGGAACATTTTCAGTTAATTCACTATTGCTCGTTTTCCCCTCCGCAATGGCTTGGGCAATCTAAAACAACAATAAAATTAATAATTATCTTCATTTTTACTTGAGAAGTTATTTCCCATCGGTGAAAAGGAGATATTGCTTACCTCGTAAAACAGCTTATAACGCGAACGAATAATGGTCTTTCCATACCAAACATCCTTCACTTCGTAGTTCTCGCTATCCAGAATCCATAAGACACTCACAGCATACCTGGATAACGTTGTAATAAAATCACGTGAAAACCTAAATACGTTACTTCAAATTCAATTACTTAAAAACAATTGCTGAACTTTATATTACTGCATGTAATTTGTAAGTGTAAATATAGTTTAAACATCTTGAACTCTCTGTAATATGATGTTCAATCAGTGGTTCAATGAAGAATAAGACAATTCATAGTTGGAAATGAAAATAAGAATGGGAATAAAATAAAATAAAGGTTAAATAAATCTAAGTACACTATTGACTACTGTGCTGTGCTGTGCCGCGCAACGCAACGCAACGCAGTCCAGTCCAGTGCAACCCAGTGCAACCCAACCCAACCCGATCTAATCCAATTCGATCCAGTCCAGTCCAACCCGATCCAGTCCAGTCCAACCCAGTCCAACCCAACCCAATCCAGCCCAGTCCAACCCAGTCCAACCCAACCCAACCCAATGCGATCCAGTCCAGTCCAGTCCAGTCCAGTCTAGTCCAACCCAGTCCAACCCAACACAACCCAATCCGATGCAGTCCAGTCCAGTCCAACCCAGTCCAACCCAACCCAACCCAACCCAACCCGATTCAATCCAATTCGATCCAGTCCAGTCCATCCAGTCCAGTCCAGCTAAGCCACGCCACGCCAAGCCAAGCCAAGCCAAGCCAAGGCAAAGCAAAGCTAAATTAAACTAAACTAAACTAAACTACACAAAGGGAAAACAAAACAAAAGGTGGAGGCGGCGAAAAGCAAAATGTCCTGAAATTCTTGCCCTGTAGATAAAAATAAAATTTTTATTTAGTTTTATAGTAGTGCCTGACCGATGGCATGCAGTGGGCCAGTGGCACAAAACGATATCTAACAACAGATTAAAGCTTATATATAACAAACGTACGTACAAACCTGTCAACTCCGCTAAGAAGTGAGCAAAGGTCGGCGATAAGTATGGCGGGAGTAGATAGGCCACAGGCATAGCACACTTTTTTCCGGAGCTCTTACCCCTAGTTTTTAGTTACCAGGTTGACCGTGTGAGCCCTGTGCGCGTGCATGTGAACCGGAAATACGTTTTTGAATAGAGTAACCGGTTTTTGACAAGTATGATTGTTGTCAGACAATGGTTTAAATGAATAAAGAAGCTGCTTAATGAAACAAACGTGCAATGCTTACGGTCACTGTTTATTTAGTCAGTGTGTTTGTGAACTGGTTGAAGAAACGTGGTAAAGAGAAGCATGGCACATCTGTTTGAGCAAATGTATGTCGACGAAGTTGATTTTGAGGACATTCTAACTTTTGAGCAGATTATTGATCTCGTTTCTACCGAGTTTGTCCATAGACAGATTGAAGAGTTGGAGGAGCTAGTGACATGTGCCAAGGAGATGGAGTTGGAGATGGAGGAGGTGGATGGTAATCAATGGACTACCGTGAGAGAGTCTTGTGAAATTTCTGATGAAGAGCATCGTTGGATGGCCTACACAAACCAAGCTATTTCAATGATTGACCGTGAAAATATTTGGAGGGCAATCGCGGAGACCTGCAGGATTTTATCGTTTCCTAGTCCTTCCACTTTATGCAGACAGTATTTTGACAGTTTATTTAATCTGAGCTGGTTTATTTGGTCTAAGATGTACGCTGAGACCTCAAGAACAATGAACATTAATAGCTTAATGGACTATATAATGTGTACATGCAAACTTAAGTGCCATTCAACTGTGTAATTAAAATTGTGTGAATAAAAAAGTTTTTTAAAAACCTAATGCATTGGTCTACTTTCTTCATACTATACATTGTTGCTTGTGGCGACAGTGGTGTACGGTTTAGAGAAAATTTCCAAATGGAGGCTTGTTATAGCAGATCACAAAATGACAGAACCAAGAGAAATAAAAATCATAACAGACAGAAAATGTTTAGAATCGGTGTTACGTTTGGTCGTAACAATTTAAATTTAGAGGGTCGTCTGCAAATGGGATATAATAGAATGGTTATCGAAATTGACACTGGAGAATCCGTAATATTGTTTCATTCCAAATATGGCGCAACAAATTAATAAAAGAACCAGTCTGGCTATACACTGTGAACGACGTTTGAAAAATGCGCCATTCCGACAAAAGTGAAGGTAGATAAATAGAACTTGAAGCAAAGATCATTGAAACGTTTATGAATAAGTTACAAGGGAAAATTAATTACCTGTCAAATGACTTTTGTTTTCTGTACAATTTCATTTGTTTTGCTTTTATATATTTATATTGTACACTGTATCATGCGAACGTGTTAATTAGGCACAATTTATGTTCGCATTTGCTCCTTGAACTCGTATTTAAGTTATCATTGTCTTTCTAGGGGGTCCCGAAAACTCGATGTTTCCTAAGGGGCCAGTCAACGTATGCCGTAAGGGATAACTTAATGACAAAGATCGTACTAATAATTAAACTGTTTAATTAAAAGTTAAATGACTAAATAACACAACTTGTGTTTTAAAATGGATTTATTTTGTAGATTAACTTATGAACGCACAAACAATTATTACTCTGTCCCGGTGTTCATGTTACCGGCCATAACGGTTTTGTATCCCAACATTCGTTGTAGAAGGAATTTTCTTTGATTTATAGCCGCATTTATACTTTCATCTTCATCGTAGCCTTCTTCATCCATTAAACGTTTCATTGTTTTCATAATTTTCTTGTGGATACTGTCACGTTGAAGCTCCTTTACTAATCGAATGTACTTTTTGTATGTTTTTGCCATTTCTCTGGTATATTCTGGAACCAACATAGCGTAGGCATGTTTCATAGCTTCGTCAACAGTAATGTTGTTTTCTTGCATTGTTATTTCGACCAAAGCATTTCGTTTAGGATCCACCTTTTCAAAAACTTCATTTAATATATATTCCCAGAGTGTGTCGTTTTCTTCATCTTCCTCGCATGCGGACTCTTCAGAATGTTCGCTAGTACTTTCCTCATCGATGGACAAGTTGTCTTCCGTCGGCGATATGCTGTTTTCTTCTTCCGTCGACAGTATGATGTTTTTTCCGTCTGTACAAGAGTCGTCTTCTCCATCTTCCTCCGACTCATTGCTATTTTCTTCATCGCTGTATGCATCCGTACTTTCATTCTCCATCACTACATCGTTATGCTTATCTGGATCGTATTCTCCCTCTGAAATATCTGAAATGTCACCTTGTTCCACCAGAAGCGGATAATCAAAACAGATGGCTTGATGTGGTCTTACGTTATACGCAGACGAAAAACGCTTCATACACTGGTTACACTGATAACAATTACCCATACTATCACCAGCAAAAATTGAGGAGAAATGAAAAAACTAGCAGAGAGAAATGACTATATATTACAATATATTGCCTAGTTAACATGTGGTACAGAAACGTTGCCGTGAATCGTGATGCATTGTTTGATTGGACATGCACACTCTCGTAAATTTTTTTTAACAGGCAATATAGATCTTCGAACAAAATCGATATGCGAATTTTGCTCATTATGTTCTCATTTTGCTCATCATGCTTGCGCATTTTGCTCAGTCACATTCGCATTATGCTCATTGCGTGCGCATTTTGCTCATTCATATTCGCATTATGCTCATCATGCGTGCGCATTTTGCTGATTCACATTTGCATTATAATCATCATGCTTTCGCATTTTGCTCATTCACATTCGCATTATGCTCATTGCGTGCGCATTTTGCTCATTCACATTCGCATTATGCTCATTCACATTCGCATTATGCTCTTTGAGTGCGCATTGTGCTCATTCACATTCGCATTGTGCTCATAACACTCGCGTACTTTACTCATCACGCGCACATTGTGCTCATTTACATTTTGCTCATAACACTCGCGTACTTTGCTCATTACGTGCGCATTGTGCTCATTCGCATTATGCTCATTGAGTGTGCATTGTGCTCATTCGCATTATGCTCATTGAGTGCGCATTGTGCTTATTTACATTCGCATTATCCTCATTCACATTCGCATTTTGCTCATAACACTCGCGTATTTTGCTCATTACGTGCGCATTGTGCTCATTTACAGTCGCATTGTGCTCATTCACATTCGCATTATGGTCATTGAATGCGCATTGTGCTCATTTACATTCGCATTGTGCTCATTTACAGTCGCATTGTGTTCCCTTACGTCCCATAAGTCCCCCCCCCCCGGACTCAGATAGATAGATAGACAAACCTTATGTCCCTTAAGTCCCTGGGAACCGACAATGCGAATGTAAATGAGCACAATGCGACTGTAAATTAGCACAATGCGCACTCAATGAGCATAATGCGAATGTTGTGAATGAGCACAATGCGACTGTAAATGAGCACAATGCGCACGTAATGAGCAAAATACGCGAGTGTTATGAGCAAAATGCGAATGTGAATGAGGATAATGCGAATGTAAATAAGCACAATGCGCACTCAATGAGCATAATGCGAATGAGCACAATGCGCACTCAATGAGCATAATGCGAATGAGCACAATGCGCACGTAATGAGCAAAGCACTTACTTACTTACTTACTTACTTCAACTTTATTTAAAAACACGGTACTATTTCACCTAATTACATGCATGGTGATCTTCCAAAAGGCCGTGTGTTCACATCAGTAGTTACAAATATAAAAGTATGTACAAGTCTACTATATATAATACAATAAATACAAAACAACAAAGGAATAAATAGAAAAGAACAACTATATACTATTATTTACACAATAACTTCTTAATCTACTTTTAAAAATTGTAAGTGACGATGAACTCTTGATTTCATCGGATAAATTATTCCAAACCACTGAGCCTCTGTAACCAAACGTCCTTTTCAGATAATTTGTACTGGGTTTAGGTGGAACGAAATCATGTTCAGCCTGCCTAGTATTGTAGTCATGTTGTTGATTTGTTCTCTTAAATAATTTTCCTAATTCGCTTGGTACCTGATTATGACTCACTTTATACATTAATATGGAGAGTTGTTGATCCCTCCTTGTTTCTAAATTGATTAGTTTTAATTTATTTAAGCATTCAACAGAAGAGATGTCATAAGTATCTCTTGTAATGATGCGAGCAGCTCTGTTTTGCAATCGTTGGAGTTTTAGGGAAAGTGTTTTACCAAGAGCAGCCCACACAGGAGAACAATATTCAAAATATGGTTGAATAATGGACCGGTACACTGTAAGAAGTGTATTGAGGTCAACAAAATTTCTTATTCTCCTTAGTATGCTCAGACCAGTAGTAACCTTTTTTGTAATATGTTCAACTTGCTCACTCCAGGTCAGTGTCTCATCAATTTTTAAACCAAGCGATTTGGTTGTTTCAACAAGTACGCGAGTGTTATGAGCAAAATGTAAATGAGCACAATGCGCGCGTGATGAGTAAAGTACGCGAGTGTTATGAGCACAATGCGAATGTGAATGAGCACAATGCGCACTCAAAGAGCATAATGCGAATGTGAATGAGCATAATGCGAATGTGAATGAGCAAAATGCGCACGCAATGAGCATAATGCGAATGTGAATGAGCAAAATGCGAAAGCATGATGATTATAATGCAAATGTGAATCAGCAAAATGCGCACGCATGATGAGCATAATGAGAATATGAATGAGCAAAATGCGCACGCAATGAGCATAATGCGAATGTGACTGAGCAAAATGCGCAAGCATGATGAGCAAAATGAGAACATAATGAGCAAAATTCGCATATCGATTTTGTTCGAAGATCTATATTGCCTGTTAAAAAACATTTACGAGAGTGTGCATGTCCAATCAAACAATGCATCACGATTCACGGCAACGTTTCTGTACCACATGTTAACTAGGCAATATATTGTAATATATAGTCATTTCTCTCTGCTAGTTTTTTCATTTCTCCTCAATTTTTGCTGGTGATAGTATGGGTAATTGTTATCAGTGTAACCAGTGTATGAAGCGTTTTTCGTCTGCGTATAACGTAAGACCACATCAAGCCATCTGTTTTGATTATCCGCTTCTGGTGGAACAAGGTGACATTTCAGATATTTCAGAGGGAGAATACGATCCAGATAAGCATAACGATGTAGTGATGGAGAATGAAAGTACGGATGCATACAGCGATGAAGAAAATAGCAATGAGTCGGAAGAAGATGGAGAAGACGACTCTTGTACGGATGCATACAGCGATGAAGAAAATAGCAATGAGTCGGAGGAAGATGGAGAAGACGACTCTTGTACAGACGGAAAAAACATCATACTGTCGACGGAAGAAGAAAACAGCATATCGCTGACGGAAGACAACTTGTCCATCGATGAGGAAAGTACTAGCGAACATTCTGAAGAGTCCAAATGCGAGGAAGATGAAGAAAACGACACACTCTGGGAATATATATTAAATGAAGTTTTTGAAAAGGTGGATCCTAAACGAAATGCTTTGGTCGAAATAACAATGCAATAAAACAACATTACTGTTGACGAAGCTATGAAACATGCCTACGCTATGTTGGTTCCAGAATATACCAGAGAAATGGCAAAATCATACAAAAAGTACATTCGATTAGTAAAGGAGCTTCAACGTGACAGTATCCACAAGAAAATTATGAAAACAATGAAACGTTTAATGGATGAAGAAGGCTACGATGAAGATGAAAGTATAAATGCGGCTATAAATCAAAGAAAATTCCTTCTACAACGAATGTTGGGATACAAAACCGTTATGGCCGGTAACATGAACACCGGGACAGAGTAATAATTGTTTGTGCGTTCATAAGTTAATCTACAAAATAAATCCATTTTAAAACACAAGTTGTGTTATTTAGTCATTTAACTTTTAATTAAACAGTTTAATTATTAGTACGATCTTTGTCATTAAGTTATCCCTTACGGCATACGTTGACTGGCCCCTTAGGAAACATCGAGTTTTCGGGACCCCCTAGAAAGACAATGATAACTTAAATACGAGTTCAAGGAGCAAATGCGAACATAAATTGTGCCTAATTAACACGTTCGCATGATACAGTGTACAATATAAATATATAAAAGCAAAACAAATGAAATTGTACAGAAAACAAAAGTCATTTGACAGGTAATTAATTTTCCCTTGTAACTTATTCATAAACGCTTCAATGATCTTTGCTTCAAGTTCTATTTATCTACCTTCACTTTTGTCGGAATGGCGCATTTTCAAACGTCGTTCACAGTGTATAGCCAGACTGGTTCTTTTATTAATTTGTTGCGCCATATTTGGAATGAAACAATATTACGGATTCTCCAGTGTCAATTTCGATAACCATTCTATTATATCCCATTTGCAGACGACCCTCTAAATTTAAATTGTTACGACCAAACGTAACACCGATTCTAAACATTTTCTGTCTGTTATGATTTTTATTTCTCTTGGTTCTGTCATTTTGTGATCTGCTATAACAAGCCTCCATTTGGAAATTTTCTCTAAACCGTACACCACTGTCGCCACAAGCAACAATGTATAGTATGAAGAAAGTAGACCAATGCATTAGGTTTTTAAAAAACTTTTTTATTCACACAATTTTAATTACACAGTTGAATGGCACTTAAGTTTGCATGTACACATTATATAGTCCATTAAGCTATTAATGTTCATTGTTCTTGAGGTCTCAGCGTACATCTTAGTCCAAATAAACCAGCTCAGATTAAATAAACTGTCAAAATACTGTCTGCATAAAGTGGAAGGACTAGGAAACGATAAAATCCTGCAGGTCTCCGCGATTGCCCTCCAAATATTTTCACGGTCAATCATTGAAATAGCTTGGTTTGTGTAGGCCATCCAACGATGCTCTTCATCAGAAATTTCACAAGGCTCTCTCACGGTAGTCCATTGATTACCATCCACCTCCTCCATCTCCAACTCCATCTCCTTGGCACATGTCACTAGCTCCTCCAACTCTTCAATCTGTCTATGGACAAACTCGGTAGAAACGAGATCAATAATCTGCTCAAAAGTTAGAATGTCCTCAAAATCAACTTCGTCGACATACATTTGCTCAAACAGATGTGCCATGCTTCTCTTTACCACGTTTCTTCAACCAGTTCACAAACACACTGACTAAATAAACAGTGACCGTAAGCATTGCACGTTTGTTTCATTAAGCAGCTTCTTTATTCATTTAAACCATTGTCTGACAACAATCATACTTGTCAAAAACCGGTTTCTCTATTCAAAAACGTATTTCCGGTTCACATGCGCGCGCACAGGGCTCACACGGTCAACCTGGTAACTAAAAACTAGGGGTAAGAGCTCCGGAAAAAAGTGTGCTATGCCTGTGGCCTATCTACTGGCGGGTAACATGTCGTATCGTCTATCCGCTAAATAGACAGTTGTCGACCTAAAAGAAGACGAAATTAACACATAACTAATGGGCGATCACATGGGCTGGGTTGAAAAACTGTTGAACTCGCTTCGATACGCGTTCGTTTACTTGTCTGTGCGAATAAATAGTGCTGAAAGAAACTGAAATAGAACATCAAAACCTTGTTCGTGTGTTTCGTGATCATAGCGAAGATTTAATAAATCAACTAGAAATACATAAATGCAATAACCCCTCGCCCGATTTTACATGAATTTTTGTAAATACCCCCTGATTAGAAAACATTAATGCAACCCCCTTGCCCTCTTTTTTATTGGGGGCCTGGAAATAGGCTACAGAGGCAGGCGTAAAAATGTTGTCAAAATATTAATAAGGCTATATTTATGGCGTTCCAAATTCCTTTAAGCCATTAGCAAAAACAATTTTTCATTTCGAAATCTGAAGTGTTGAAACTGTTTTCACCTGCATGTTAATAAATATTTCAACAGCATTTGTACGTTTAATCATGGAGGCATGGATTGTAAAAGGACTTTTTACTATCCATGGTTTTACAGAAGAAAAATTGCTCTTTTTCCGAGTTTTATGCCAATTTAATATGGACAAGCTACGTTAAGTCACAAGTGGTTTTACAAAAAGAAAACTATTTAAAAGAAGATATTAAGACGGCAGCCACAGATAAAAATACAACAGGCAAGCAAACTAACATGCAATGGATACGTTTAAAATACTTTAAAGACACACAAAAAAGAAAACAAAATTAACAGTGATAGGATGTATTTAAACAGGGAAACTCGAACAGTTTTGCTATTAAATGTTCGTGATTAGTGAGAGCGGCTACTCTATATTTTAACCGTAAACTTAAAGTTTTCGCAGGCCTTTATTTCTTCGTCAGTTTTCAAGTTTTACTATTACTTTTTCCTCCTTTAGAGTTTCGGTTTGATGAGTTTCCTTCTACTCAAGACGTTGTTTTGCTTTATACGTAGACGTTGATTTGTTTCTGTTCTTTCAAATGTGATATATACGTCGTTCTCAAGTCTTTTTGTCAAGAATAAATTATGTTGTTAGTTCAAATCTTTTTGTCAACTATATTGTCCCCAGTGCCCCACAATCTTAACCGCGCATGGTCCGTCCACACATGTATACAAATAAATATTCAGATCA
>JAWNZC010000367.1:162500-297500 GCA_035771165.1 Paragorgia papillata | reverse complement strand
TTAAAGGACATGTCCCATACAGTCACTACACCAATCAGAGAGGCAGGACAGATCATCTTGAAGAGCATTTGAATCTGATGGTTTTAAGATGGTCTTGTACAATTTAGAGTCCTCAGCAAATAAAGCAATCCTAGAATTATGTTTAATGTATCCTGGCAGGTCGTCTATATAGACCAGGAACAAAAGCGGCCCAAGAATGGATCCTTGTGGGACACCAGAAAAGATTTCCAGACTTTCAGAATAAAGTCCTTGCAGGGTAACTCGTTGATATCTGTCGGAGAGATAACTTGTAAACCAAAGTAATAAGTCACCAGTTATACCGAAGTGAGATAATTTTCTAATAAGAGAGACGTGTGAAACTTTATCGAAAGCTTTGCTAAAGTCCAAATAAATTACGTCAGTTTCTTTTCCTTTAGCTAGAGCTTCAATAATCTCCTGATAAACCACAAGAAGTTGGGTCGTAGTTGATCTACGTTACAAGAAACCATGTTGCATATGATATAACTGAGGAGAGATGTGGACATAGCAATGATTAAAAACACACCTCTCTAAGATTTTTGAAAGAATACTGAGTAAAGAAATTGGTCTATAATTTTGAAAATAATGAGAAATCATATTTTTTGAAAACTGGAGTTATATCAGCTAGTTTCCACTGACCTGGAAATACTCCTAAAGATAAAGAATGTCACATTTCTCTCTGACGAAGGGCCTTCGCTCGAAACGTTAGACTCCTACGTTCTCTGTTTCGGCAGTTTATCTAACCTTACTATATTTCGATTGTTGTTTCAACACTGCCTACGCAGCATGCTACTTTTATTTCACTATTTGGAATGATGGATAGTTGACTTTAAACAGAATAGTTAAAACATTGTTTTATGAGGTTGTTGTATAAAGAAAGATATTTCACCTATCATTCTTGAGTTTCTCAATTTGTGTTGTGCTGATGCGGATTTTAGGAATGCGGTAGTCAAATGGAACTACGAGGACCTAAAACCAATAACAAGCGATGCACATTTGAACACCTACACACGTATTTACTTACATGAAGTACATATTGTAAGTAGCGGACGAATTCGTTCACTGTCCTTTAAGACTGGACCTGGTTCTCCCTATTCATTCATTCATTCATTCATTCATTCATTCGTTCGTTCGTTCGTTCGTTCGTTCGTTCGTTCGTTCGTTCGTTTGTTCGGAATCACTAGAGAGCTTAAGCAACAGACGTTTTACAGCCACGGACGGCGTTGTAATTCAATAGTATTTTTCATTCAAAACAATGATAATGAGCAATTTAAAATTCCGAGAGCAAAGTGAACGCTGTCGTCGTTCTACACAAGACGTCACTGAGCAGGGGCGGATCTAGACTGTATCAACTGTATCGTATGATACAGTCAGATTTTCACTTAATAATTTAATTAAATTAAAATAAATTAAAATTCGAATAATTACATTTCACAAGTAGCTTTTTCAAAGTTCAGCAACATCATTTTCAAATTCTTTGATGTTAATGTGCGCAATTTTTCAAAGCTTAAAATAAGTTCTGTTCTATGAACAGCGAGACGAACTCGCACTTTTCTGTAGGAAAATTCTCGGTAGCCCGCAAAAATTGCCGGAAGCGCATCCCCACCAGCCTGCGTTTCCTTGCTAGTGAAGCATCGCGAAAAAGGCGCTCTCGTCTCGATTCTTTATTGGCGATGTGTTCCCGATTAGGTTACGATTGATACAGTTGTGCTAAATATAGTAACTGTAGCGACTGTATCTGATACAGTTGAGTCGTCATTGACTGTATCAAACCAATCAAAATGCTTGATTTTGGTCACGTTTTGCCGCAGTTTCCACACTTCCGATACAGTTGACTGTATCGGAGCAGTCTCCGACGATCTAAATATGATTACGGCGTGATGTGATTTAGTTTTATGCAACTTTACGAGCGGCAAGCGGCCTCTAACTCACCATGGCGTCCAACAGTGTTCTACAACAGCTGTTGCGTGTCTTGGATAATGGAAGTTATTCTCCGGAGGAAAAGACGAGTAGATTACTCCCTCTTAAGCGTATTGTGAGAAGTGTCTTACAGCCGAATTTGCTGTGTCTAATTTTGTGAAGCTACAGTTCCCTCGCAGCCAGGAATCGCGCTCTTCAAATCAGCACCCAGTGAGGTATAAAGTTCATGAATAATAAATATTTTAGCTACTAATATTATGCACTAAATTTGGAGTATGCTAATGAGAGTGACTGAGACTGTCCTTGACTTGTGTGTATTGATTTACATTAAAATGAAGACTTACTCGAGTCGGCGTAAAGCAAAGTATTGAGTGATAGTTGCTGTTCTGATATGCTTTTGAAAATATCATTAATTTAGTTGTATTAAATGTTGTCGTTAATTTTAAAACATCATGAACCTCTCTGTATACTAGTGTCTGTGTCATCATCGTTTTGATCACAATGGCATTAACACATTTAGAATGTGCAATTCTGAGTATAATTATTTGCTAGTAATGTTACAATGTCCAAGTAACCCATGCATTTAGAATGGGAATATAAAGTAGATGTCTGGGAATATAAAGTATGATAGCTTGCCGATATAGGTAGGCTGACCTGTATATTGAGTATTAAATCATCTATAGTAACATAAACAGTTTTAGTTGTTGACAATATTTATTACTAAACTTTTTATAATACAAGTTAACTTTAATTTGTCGTTTTTGGTTATTTATATTCATGAAAAATTTAAGTTGCGCGTGCCGCTGTATTTTGTCTAAACATTCCCTCAGATTGCAGGAAATCGCATTTCCGGTGTCTTAATTTTCAAAATTTTACGGGGGGGGAATGCCCCCAGACCCCCCTAACTTTGGTGTCATCACAAATACGATACAGTCAGATTTTCTCCTAGATCCGCCCCTGCTGAGAGCATTTTCACGTTCTTGAGACGACGCGGGAACTTCTAGAACGTTGAGGCCTGTCAACGTTGTTTACTACAATGAGACATACTTTTAAAGTAGGCTGAAACTTGTATTTTTAGGGGGATAATTTCATTACATTACAATATAAAATAAAGGAATAAAGATGAAATTTAAGCTTATAAGCTAACAGTTTAGATATGTGATTATTCATAGCCTTTGTTTCGGGTAAAAAAAGTATTTTCAAACTGAATACGCGGTTCAGTAGTTCTGTATTGTATTCCTGTTCTTCCGGTCACCATCCGTGTCTCAAAAACGCCTAATATGCTTAAGCTCTCTATTAGACACGGCACCACCTTTTAGGACTGCATCTACTTCTGCCTATGAATTCGTTGCTGTAAAAAGTAGAGTGCTGCGTGGGCAGTGCTTTGAACAGAGCAAAGTGAAAATGTGATAAACTGCCGAGGATTTTGGTATTGAAAAACTGACGTTTCGAGCGGAGCCCCCTTCATCAGAGTGAAATGTGAGTGAAGGGCTCCGCTCGAAACTTCAGTTTTCCGACACCAAAAACCTCGGCAGTTTATACAACAATTTCACTTTGCTCTATGAATTCGTTTGTTCGTTGGTCCATAAAAAATTGATGTCCAATAGACTTTTCCGCACGAAGTGAATGAATCACATGTTTGATCTTTCTTCTTGCCAAATGTAAAGGCCTGTTCACATGAGGCGAGTTACCTCGGGGCGGTAGGGTTATCCCTATCCCTCGAGATATCTCGATGTTAGTTTATTGCCATGTTAAAAAAGACACCGTTCACATGAGACCGAGATAAAGGATAAAGGACTGGGTGGCTAATCATCCTTACTTGCAGCCAGCGGCTGAATTGCGAAGGACGCAGATCAATGTGGCCGTGTCGAGGCATATCAAAGGCGCTCGAAGCAGCCGTCAACGACACAGTTCAGACCACGGATCACAGCTAATGTTAGGTGTTGATTTTATGGAGGGAGGAAAACCGGAGAACCCGACGAAAAACCCTCGAAGCACAGGAGAGATCAAGTACAACTCTGCTCACACGAGTCCAAGCTCGACAACAGGGTCACTCCCAAGCGGTCACCCATCCAAGTACTAACCCCATCTAACCCGGCTTAACTTTTTGGGGAGAGGCAGCGCGCTAACAGCACACGCCACCCGTGCTCCCCTCACGTCAGTTGTAAACATCAAACGTTGAGTCAGAGGAATTTCGTTATTTGATTGGCTCTCGCAAAACTTTGGACATTCAAAACTTCGGACAACTTTGGATGTTAGCCAATTAGGGTGTTTACATGAGACTGGGTTATCTCGCGGGGTACTGAGCGATAGAGTAACCCTAGAGCCATAGTTAACCCTACCTCCGTGTGAACGCTTTCACACGAGTTATCTCGGGGGGTAGGGTAAACTTTGTATAAATACGCATGCGTAATTATGTTGTTGCTCGGGATAACTTGTGTGAAGCGTTCACGTGAAAGCTAGGGTTATCTCGGGAGCCAGGGACAACTCGGTAGTTGCGTTTTACTATGTGAAACAGGGTTAACTTTGACCCTAGCCCCCGGGTGATCCCTACCACGAGAGATAACCCAGTCTCGTGTAAACAGGCTCTAATTGGCTAACGTCCAAAGTTGTCCGAAGTTTTGAATGTCCAAATTCTTGCGAGAGCCAATCAAATAACGAAATTCCTCTGACTCAACGTTTGATGTTTACAACTGACGTCATTAAAATTTATCAAATGGCAGAGCATGGTTTCATTCACAGGTCGAGATCAAAGCAAGCGAACATCAAAAAGTCATGAACGGACATCAACTCATGACAGATGCCTGACGTCCCATCAAAACACTGCTCAGAGTTTATTTATATGGAACAAATATAAACAAGTACCTTTCCAGCTCGTTTCCCTGGCTTCGATGTCTGTCAAAAACCAAACAATGAATTAATAAAGGGAAATAAACAAAGACCACATAACAGTGTTGTAGGATATTGAGTCAGACTTGAGGGTATAGGACTTAGACTCGTCAAGGCAGAACTTGGACTTTGACTCAGGTGGCCAGACTCGAGGATTCATGCCGAAGCCAGGCCAAAACTTACCCTGCGAGCACAGCCTTCTTTTCCTTATTTCTTCGCTGAGAGAGAGGAAGAAAAGTAGGCTCTGCTGTATTCGTGTTTGGCTTCGTCCAAGATTTAGGACGAAGTAACCCGTTTAAGACCCGTTTAACCGGTTCTCGTTTTGTTTTCTGCTCTGATTGGGACTGGGTTCGAGATTGTAACCAAGCAACTGACATGCAAGCGCAATGGAAACCAGTCACGAATACAGCAGAGCCTACTTTTCTTCCTCTCTCTCAGCGAAGAAATAAGGAAAAGAAGGCTCTGCTCGCAGGGTAGGCAAAACTTTACATTTTGATTTGTTTGTTCCATTCCGAAAGATTTTTTTCATTTGAGAGTTAGGGGTGATTACATGGACGGGGCTGGCCCCGTTAAGGTTGACCGCGCTAAGTTTACGAAACGATTACATGGAGCGCACTAGCCCGGTAAGCCGGGATGAGTTTGGAATTGACGTGGATGATTTGAGGCCGATGTCAACGCAATCTTTTGTAAGCCCATCGTTAATAAAAAATTTGTTATAGTCTTATTAGCTAACTCACGAAAGCGTCTTCACGAAGGCTAATGAACTTATTAAATCTTCGCTATGATCACGAAACACACGAACAACGTTTTGATGTTCTATTTCAGTTCCTTTCAGCACTATTTATTCACTCAGTCAAATAAACAAACGCGTACCGAAGCGAGTTCAACAGTTTTTCAGCCTGGTTTTTCAAACGATTACATGAACATTTTCATCCCGGTTAACCGAACTAGCCCGCTTGCCATGTAATCTAAACTTTGGAAAAACATACAAACGTACGTTTGTTGACAGCGGCCAGAAAAAATTTGCAGGCCCTCTCAAAACTATCGCCTCTATATAGGGCCTAGTCTCGCTGTGCATAATGGGATCGGTCACCATTTTGTTTACAGGATCTGGCAGGCCCTCTAAACAGTGTGTCCTGTCCATGATGCAATAGGGCCTGTGGAGGAGGCAGGGGCTGGGCCTGCCTCTTCCACAGGCCCTATTGCATCATGGACAGGACACACACGCCGAATTTAGGGCCTGCAAGATCCTGTAAAAAATTTGGCAAAACTTGGCACGGAATAAATTTGCATAATTAACTACATTATTAATAGCCATGGCTATATCCGAAGATTTTGAAGGCCATTGAAGACTTATTACATACGAATCCTAGCTTTAAAATGCAGGAATTGTTGAAGAAAGCAATTACGGTTGAACTTTGTCAACTTTCGGCCGGAATAATCAACGAAAATAGGGGCTGTTTATATGGGAGGCGGGACGGGACGTTTTGCCGGGATGGGACGTTTTTCATCCCGGGTTTACATGAGTTCTACCACCCGGGACGTTCAACAAGCATCTCTAGTTCGTGTTGGACATGCTCGGTATTTCGCTTTTTTTAGGGAAACTAAGCTATTTGGTCGGATAAACTGTACGTATATTGTAGCCAGATGAATTATCTTTCTTCCAGTATATTTGATAGCTTCTACAGTGGTTTATTTCTCAAGAAAACATTCGAAGAAGACAGATTATAATACATACGAAAAAGAATTTCAAAATAGCGGCCGCTATTATTTGGAAATGTTCGGTATTTCGCTTTTTAAAGAAAACTAAGCTATTTGGTCGGATAAACTGTACGTATTTTGTAGCCAGATGAATTATCTTTCTTCCAGTATATTTCATAGCTTCTACAGTGGACTATTTCTTGAGAAAACGTTCGGAGTGGCAAACGACTAGGCATTTTTGTTTTTGCATCACATGACAAATGTTGCAAAGTCAGCATAATATCGTCCCGGCAAAGCGGGACGGAGTGTTTACATGAGAAAAATTGTCTTGGATTTGCCAGGATCCCGGCTGAGCGAACCGGGATGAAAAACGTCCCGGCAAACATCTTTCCATATAAACGGAACGGGATAAATAAGAGAGATATACATGCATGGTGAGATCCCGGCAAACGTCCCGTCCCGCCTCCCATGTCTACCCAGAGACTCTTTGGTTTATACTTTTTCGGTTTCCACAATTCCACAACAACTGAAACTTGAATTACGCTACACTATAGCCTACAATTTAACAAAATTAAATCTCATTAACTCTTGGTCAGTTTGACAGTCGAATTTGCTTTTGTTCGGCAGATATTTCCCCCCCCCCCCCTTTCAATTCCTTTTTGTCACTAAAAATATTATTGGCAGAAGGTCGGTAATTCTAAAACATATTGGTTTCTTCATTGTCATGATCTGTAAGAAAGTTTAGACCGAATTTCCTGGTGGGTCACAGTGTTTAAAGAACTTGGACGTACGTTTGTTGAACAGCGGCCGGAAAAAATTTGCAGGCCCTCTCAAAACTATCGCCTCTATATAGGGCCTAGTCTCGCTGTGCATAATGGGATCGGTCACCATTTTGTTTACAGGATCTGGCAGGCCCTCTAAACAGTGTGTCCTGTCCATGATGCAATAGGGCCTGTGGAGGAGGCAGATATAGACAGGCCCTTAAAAGACTGGGACTTGAACTCGAAATAGCAAGACCCAGACTCGAAAGGTATAGACTCGAAATTGTACTGGTGGACTTGGACTCGAATGAGGTGGACTTTCCCAGAAGACTGCCACATTAATTATTTTGTCAAAACACTTCAAGATTCGAGCTATCATGTAATCAGTCAATGCCAGGGCGACCATCCACTGGGATAAAATGCTCTAAATAAAACAAGGTTAACCTCTCCAATCAGGGTAAAGTTCTGCTGAATTTCTTACAGTTGCATCTAGGGTTTACAAAATTCCTAAGAACGATTGCAAGTCATGCGACAAAGAAATCCAACAAATTACATTCACCTCCCCTTCCTCGATGCATGCCACATAGTCTCTCCAGTTCCTTTGAAGAACGCCGACAACACGACCAGTGCGGATAACAGTCTCTGCAGAGCCATCAACACCTGTTCCTTGCAGAATGAGACCAGGTAAAAAAGATCTGTAAGCTTGATCGATGGATTCACCAACCAACCAACTAACCAATAAGACAGTCACCAACCAATCCAGGGGCGGCGCGGAGCGTAAATCTTTTGGTATTAGTTGTGGTATATAACGTAGGGGGGTCTGGGGTATCCACCCCCAGAAAATTTTGAAATCTAGAGGCTCTGAAATGCAATTTCCAGCATTCTACAGAAGATATTCTTTGAAGAAATCAAGCGAGATGAACATCTAAATGCTAGAAGCATTTTACGCAGTTCGATGACTTCACGACCAAATTAACGGAAACACCCATTGAATTATATCTGTCTGAGACTATGATGTGACTAATAATATTGTAACGGTACATTCCTTATATTCAAACGGCAAACGGTCATCGTAAGACAAACTAGGGTGTATAATATGTACTAAGCTTATGTGTACCTGCATTTCGCTTCTCCTCTTGAACTTTCTGTATAACTTCAACCACAACATGGTCGCCATGAATAGCACGGTTCCTTAAAAATGGATAATGGTTTCACCATGGATACTAAAAAAACTACATAGGAAACTTAATGGCATGACAACCTAAATTCAAATTAGTTATACAGTAAGTATTGGACTTTTAGTTTGGATATTTTTAGTTCATGCTGTACAAGCTGTCGTAAATTGTTAATACTTAGAAAACTCTGAGTTCTAAAACAAACTTTGGTTTCGAGTTCATGTTCAGATTCACGTTCAAATTCGAAGATTCAAGTTCAAAGATTCAAGTTCAAAGATTCAAAAGTTCAAGTTCAAAAGATCAAGTTCAAAGGTTCAAGTTCAAAGGTTCAAGTTCAAAGGTTCAAGTTCAAAGTTTCAAGTTCAAAGGTTCAAGTTCAAAGGTTCAAGTTCAAAGGTTCAAGTTCAAAGGTTCAAGTTCAAAGGTTAAAGTTCAAAGATTCAAGTACAAAAGTTCACGTTCAATTTCAATGTCAAAGATTCAAGTACAAAAGTTCACGTTCAATTTCAATGTCAAAGGTCCAGGTTCAGGTTTACGTTCAATTTATCTTCAGGTTCAAGTTTACTGTGCTTTCTATTGACCAAAAGTCTAGTCACGGTTATTTTGCTACTCCAAATTCGTGGCCTCATTTTTGTAGACGGAAAAGAAATCAGCAATATTGAGATTAGCGTTTCTATCCCTCAGATAAACCAAACAATGCTTTACTACCAAGCACTGTCTGATCAATTACAAGCAGAAAACAAACACCATTTTTAAAGTGTAACACTTGAAGACCACACAAAAACTGCTACTTAATTTGTTACTCAATATCTACCGACGAATAGATAACGAGTGAATTAGCCAACCAACTGCATAACTTGTATTGGCAATGTTTTATATAAAAAAAAGCAATATCGTTATCCTAACATAGTTATGAATTTCACCAGCAAACAACACTCTAAATTATTTTACCTCGATCCCATTGAAGGAATCAATGTCTTGTAATCTTTCGTTGTCTTTGGATAGGCTCTCACTACAAACAAAAAATACGTAAGTTAATATAACATACAATAGTCGAGGAGGAGAAGCGAGAAAACGTCGACCACGTAGCACCCCCACTACACAATAGTTTTGACTCCAGATTATAATAGCCTGATACCCATAGAACATTGCTGGGTCAGTCCTACTCACAAATTGTGGGGTCAGTGGCCTGCTACATAGAGGGGGTGGGTGGTCCTTACATTGACAGACTAAATGCACATGAAACGAAAATTAAGTTTGTCTTTTTTGAAATAACACTTAAAATGATAGAGTAACATCCTTTGCAGTTTTTCGTTTCCTTGCTTTGTTGTTGAGATATTTCAGTTTGTTTGAAATGTAAATTAAACAACTTGAGGTCACATGTGCATAATGAGTTGTCAGAGAAGGTTATATATCTTTGCTATTATCAAACATAATCACTTGAAAATTCTACATGTTTGGCGTTGTGAGAGAAACACACGCACATACTTCCTTCGAATTAAGCTTGGTTTGATAATAGCAAAGATATATGACCTTCTCTGATAACTCATTATGCACATGTGACGTCAAGTTGTTTAATTTACATTTCAAACAAACTGAAATATCTCAAGAACGAAGCAAGGAAACGAAAAACTGCAAAAGATGTTACTCTATCATTTTAAGTGTTCTTTCAAATAAGACAAACTTAATTTTCGTTTAATGTGCACTTTAAGTCTGTCAATGTAAGGACCACCCACCCCCTCTATGTAGCAGACCACTGACCCCACAATTTGTGAGTACGACTGACCCAGCAATGTTCTATGGGTATCAGCCTATTATAATCTGTGGTCAAAAATATTGTGTAGTGGGGGTGCTTCGTGGTCGACGTTTTCTCGCTTCTCCTCCTCGACTACAAGAAAAGCTGGTAATTATCCGATTTAATTAAAACCACCGCGAAGTGTGTTGAAAAAAGAATACGTTAGATGATTTTTTTAAAACAATTAAGATAGTAAGCAGCTTTCGACTGCATGATATAACTTGTCAAACAAACAATGAGAGACTAAGTTCAAATGAGGTTGAATCACTGCTGTTGAGGAAAAACGGGAAACGTTTCTTCACAGCGGTTTATTCATTCACATACGCTGCTGAAGAACTACTTAAGATCGGTTGCAATCACGTGACATTGGACGCCATCTTGGTTGATTTCTAATCAATTTCCAATATCCTTGCCAAATCAAACTTGGCGGTGAGCGGTATGTCAACAGTGTTGGCAAATCAACGAATCAACCACGATGGCGGACGTGACGTCAGGTGAAAACGATTTAACTGCAACTAAATAGTGGCGGCTCCCTACTGTTTCTAAAAAATAGAAAATGCGCAAGTTTCAAGCTTAGAAAATGAATGAACCTAAAGTTATACGTAGAATTATTTTCAGAGCATCAAATTCTGTCAATAAATAAAGTGTTCAGCAGTTGCTATGCAGCAGTGACGTTTCAAAATAACCGAAAATTAACATTTAATCAAATTTATTTCGCAAACGTATACGGTGACCCCCAATTGTTGGGGTTTTTTTCTCATTAAAACATATCTTTTTGTTTAAGTAATCAATAAGCAGATTTAAAAAAAAAGAGTCTAATATTTAAAAAAAACAATCATAATTTTTCTTTGGTAAAAAAATTGGAACTACATATTTTTTTTGAAAATCTCCTTATTGATTACACAAACTTCTCAGACTCATTAATAATTCATGAAGAAAATTAAAAAGAAATCAATATTTAATCAGTATTTGGAAATCGGAGGAAGATTACAGTTAAATTTAGCAAACTTTGAGGTCGATTTCCTCTTAAAATATTGATTCGTTTGAGAAGCTATATCCAACACTCGCCAGTGTTCATCCTCCGATGTCTAAATACAGCCAAGCTGGTTAAAAAAACTCGGCTTCGCCTTGTATTTTCAACCTGCTTGGCTGTATTTAGAAATCGGAGGAAGAACACTGACTCGTGTTGGATATATTACTTAAATAAATGTTTTAGTGCAAAAATATTCGAGAAGACCCGAACTCGTTTTCTAAAGAGTAATTTGTGGTACACTAAATAGTATATATTATTTTGTTATCAATCGTGAGCGGGCGGAATCCTAGGTAGTGCTGCAATTTGATTGGCTGCGTGAGCGGGCAGTTTTTTATGATAGAGACATTAAGATACCCCGGGTTCGGTTTATGGGTACGGCTACTGCCATTTTTGTTTACTAGTAATATCTACCCGTTTTCCCGTGGTAGATCACTTGTTTTCTAATTAATAAAATTAACGTGATACGCCATTGTATTCTTACGTGATTTAATTGATCAGTTGCTTAGTTTATAAATGACGTGAGCCAACAGCTTGTTATTGCTCTGGCGAAGGCCTGAGTCAACAGGCAGAAAGCTTAGCAAATAAATATTTTACGTGGTGTTTCCACAAAACTTATCTATATTAAATTAATTTAATTCTAATCATATAAAAAGCTCAACGTTGTACTTAGCTTTTAAAATACCTCATCGGTGTAACATATCCTTCCTTTGGTTTAAACTTATTAACTTTTAATATTCCTTGAATGTAACGCCCCTTGAATAACAAGAAACAATCGACAGTAAATATATTAAGAAATGATTCTTTATAATAACAACATAAAATAACACTCAAAATAATGATAAACACGGCTTGAAGTCAACCTATGTCACATAAAGTGTTTCGGTTGTCTTTTCTGATTACTGTTTGTTGCTTTAACCGCCTTAAACATTCCAAGATAATCTTTAAATGTTGCCACAGATCAGTTGGTAGTAATTATTTGCATTGTCTTTTGCGGATACTGGTTGTTAAACCATACCCGCTATGTCATGACCAAGTTGTATGTATGTATGTATGTATGTGTGCGTGTATGTATGTAGTATGAAATACCAGAAATGTAATATGAAACGTACGCAATGCGTACCTATTTTTCTTTTTTCTTTTCGAAAATGTTTTCCCGCGCTTTTCCCGTGCCCAATTCAAGACTTCGACTTCGGTGACTAGTTGTTGAATATAAGTGCCAAAAATAACGAATTTTCAAGGCATCTTACCAATTTTACTTGTGTCTCCAAGACCTCCAAGGGTATATAGTCTTCGTATTCTTTCATAGTCTCCTCGACAACTCCACCTGAATTCCAAACAACAAAAACGTTAATTGACCTTAGTTCAAGAAATATTTAGCATTAGGTACTGTTTGACCCTTCTAGTGGGTTACCACGATCGGAAATTGCGGCTGTCAACTGGGATCTAATCCAGGTTGACCTGGATTAGCTACGCATGCGTAGAACGAATATCTTGCGTGTAAACGTCATCAATACACGCGAGACCAAGCGAGGCTGGCGCGAGATGAATCAGGAGCGAAGGAGCGTTGTGGTACATGTGGGTTCATACGACAAAATTAGTGAAGATAAAGGAAAATAATGGATCCATTGAAGAGGATACTAGGGATATTGTAGGATATCAAGCATTTGCTGACTTGAAATCAAATATGGCGGGAAAATTAGACGAAGAACAAGGTGCGACCTAGTATCGTAAACTTCCATGTTAAATGACTAAAATCTGTTGTTTCTTGACCGTTTACTACCCCCAAAAGAAGTCGGTTTTTGTTTTTTTTGCAGATGTGTCTACCCAATTGACCTTTAAAATGGATTTTAAAGTTCGAATCAGTCGTGGAAAGTGTACTTGACGACTGAGGAAGTGACGACTTGACATAAAACAAACCCAATCAACTATGGAGGATGAATAAATATCTCAACTATTGATTTTTTCTTTGTCTTGATTTTGTTTTTGGCTATATATGGACAAGTTCACTTGTTCTTGTTTTGCGTGTGTGCTGTGTTTAGAATTTAGTAAATTTAATTTCATCAAGCTCGGCCGACAACTCACTTGACCTGTGGCCTGTGGACTCACGTGGCCTGCGAACTGCCCCATGAAAGTGGCCAATTTTCTATGCGATTCTCGATCGTGTCTAGTCTACTGCCTTTCCGCGCATTCGATTTACACGTGTGCTAGGAAAGAAGAAAAAAGAAAGGAAGGAAAGAGGGAAGGAAGGAAAGATGGAAAGAAGGAAGAAAGAAAGGAAAGATGAAAAGAAAGAAGGAAGGAAAGAAGGAAAGAGAGAAAGAAGGGAAGAAGGAAGGGAAGGAAAGGAAGGGAAGGAAAGGAAGGGAAAAAAGGAAGGAAGAAAGGAAGCAAGCAAGGAAGAAAGCAAACAAAATATATATAATATCTAGCAGTAGAAGTTGATATACGTGGCTCAAACCTGGATGTTTACTGCTGTCGTGAATAGCGGCTTCCAAAGACTCGAATAAATCATAAATATCGGGATGGTTTGAAAGAAACATCTTTAAATAGTCACCCATGCTCATAACAAACACGTTCAAAGTAAGCTCACCAAACTGTTCAAGAACCTTAAAAAAGTTGAAAAGTCATGGGGGGGGGGGATTGTGTTGTATTAAATGCAGAACGTTATATTCTTCAAAAAGTATACACGAAGAATTTTCTCATCTTTAACGTGTCATTGCAATGGACCTATTCGCCAATAGCGGCGCCATCTTGGAGACACAATGCATTGTGGTCTATCCAGGGTAGCAAGCTTAATTAAAAAGATGATTGCTTAGTATGGAGACACAACGTGGTAAATTTATCTTCATAAATACTTTCGTGACAACAATGTCTAAATATGAACGTTGTAATATTAGTAAAAGTAACAATGCTTGGACGTATAAGGGTATATTTGTCATGAATATATCCTTCTACGTCCGGGAATTGTTGCTTTTACCAATATCACAACGATTATATTTAGACATTGCTGCCACGAAAGTGTTTATAAAGAAAAAACGACCTCATTGTGTTTCCACACTACGCAATCACCTTTTTGACTCACGGATACTCCGTAGGAGTATTGGGAGTATATGCTATCACTCGACTTTTGCATATAATCCTCCAGCCTGCTTTGCGCGCTCTGTTCTAAATTATCTACTACAGTACTTCGAAAGCTAGGAGGTGAGTTTGTTGATTTCTTTTCATGTGTTTTTGCTGTTTAATAGCATATTACTAGCTCCATCAGTGTATTGATATTTACTGTTTCTGCAGTTTAACCGTTTGTTTCATGATGAACTCGTAATTCATTTGTTGTTTCACCGTTTCTGCGGTTTACACGAGTCTGTTGTCGATCATTCGTTCTATTGCAAACATTTGTTCATGCCTCATTTCATTACCACACATTGGTATACTTCTGTAGATAATTATTTAACAGAATCTAAAATGAAGAATGTTGGTGTATGGGGAACTGATATTGAAATATTAACTGCAGCTTCTTTATATTTTGCACAGACATTTATGTATATACAAAATTTGGTAATAATGACAAGTGGGCAAAATTTTCCAGAACTATGTTAAATGAGCCATTACCCATTGATAACCATGCGATTTACATTCAGAATAGTAATAACGTGCATTTTGATGTAGTGCAAGATGTTTCCCAAGAGCTCATTCCAAACATAACCTCTAAAACAAAACCTGTGCACGATTTCACAAGTAAACTTTCCATAGTAAAAGCAAAAAGAGACTTTCCTATGTCAACATTGGAAGCTAGGCTCCTTTTGAAAAATCTGAAGCCTCTTGATGTTGGTGGCAATAGTGATTGCTTTTTTAAAGCCGTTTCTCACCAATTATATCACAATCCTAATTATCATCTAAATGTAAAGAAAGCAGGTGTTGATTATATTCAAGCTCATCCAGAACAGTTTATTGACAGTGTTACTGATAAGTACAGTCTTGGGCAAACTATATTAAGGATATGTCAGCTCAAGGCACTTGGTGTGATGCTCTTATGGTACAGGCAGTTGCTGATGCTTTGAATTGTATAATTACTATTACTGAGTCAGCTGTCAATTTCAATGAGACAACTGTTGTTCATCCTCAATATAATAAAAAAAATACCCCAAATTATACATCTAAGGTCATTTGAATGAATTTCATTATGTCTCAACTGTAAGTGTATTGGGCAAAAAAAAAACACTCACTGTTCGAACTACACTATTTCTTTACATTGTCAAACAAATGCGTTTTCTAGTACTGGTTTTAGCTGTGCTTGCTTGCGTATCCGTGAGTCGTCTCATTGAGACCTTTGATTAATTAAGCTTGCTACCCTGGATAGACCACAATGCATTGCGAATTCAAGATGGCGCCGCTATTGGTGAAAAGGTCTATTAAAAAGGCGATTGCCCAGTGTGGAGACACAATGAGGTAAATTTATCTTTATAAATACTTTCGTGACAACAATGTCTAAATATGAACGTTGTAATATTAGTAAAAGTAATAATGCTTGGACGTACTGTATAAGGATACATTTATCATGAATATATCCTTCTACGTCCGGGAATTGTTGCTTTTAGCAATATCACAACGATCATATTTAGACATTGTTTCCACAAAAGTGTTTATAAAGAAAAAAATACGCAATCACCTTTTTAATTAAGCTTGTTACCCTGGTTAGACCACAATGCATTGCGAATTCAAGATGGCGCCGCAATTGGGGAATAGGTCCACCAGGGGACTGAAACAGACATAATAGATACCAAATCTTAACTTGACTTTGAAGCCTGTGAATAACTGAAGATATAGCGTTTCAGATATAGCGAGTGAAGTTTACTCGTTTTGAAATCTACGCGACATTGAGAAAATCTCGACCCAGTCTTGAGGCAACCTCGTACCCAGGGTCCTATCTCCGCTCGCCACCGCAGCTGCGGGCGGTGGGAGCAGCGGATATAAGACCCTGGGTACGAGGTTGGTCTTGAGGTCCACCGAGTGACGAGCGAAGACCTAAGCTAAATAGTCGAGCGAAGGCTCATCTAGTTATCAGCATAGATACCAATCTCGTTCCCAGAGTCCACGTTCCCCACTCGGGAAACGAGAGACTCTGGGATAATCCCTTTCAAATAGTTACGTTATTGGCTGAATAGTGAGCATGAGTTGGTCTGAAGTGACCGGAAGTAGAATTAATAAGACTAAAATAACAAATACGTCGGACGACAAGACTCCAGTGAAGACGTTGCCGCGATCGATAAATTCGCCGTATGTGTGTAGATGCTGTAATTCGAGCTTCGCCAGCAACCCCATTGACTTGTTTGGGGAAAAGTCAAACAAGGAGAACATACTATCCAGATTCCGCTCGGATATTTACGCATGCGTACCTCAACCGGAATAACAAGAATCCTGTGACTTGAAACGGATTATCCCAGAGTCTCTCGTTTCCCGGGTGGGGAACGTGGGCTCTGGGAACGAGATTGCACAGATACATGTATAGGAGGTATAGATCGCGGACTCACAACAGACTTTTGAACTCCAAAATGGCGGCTCAAGCGGGCAAATTCAAGATGGCGGTTGAAGTGACCAAATTAGCGAAAATCAAGAGAGAGGTTCTTCTGGAAAATTACTGCTTCAAATTAACAAAAAAAGGAGAATATACTCAAGGCAGAAATGTTTTTGATAGTTTTGGTTGACAGTTACAGCCATTCACCAGATTTAAAGATTGGCAGTAGGCCATTGTTTCGTTTACTTTCGCAATCTACGACAACGATAAACAAAACAAAATTATCTGAACAAAAGTACTTATACAATACACTCAGGTTACCCTAAGGGAATTTAAGCTAAAAAACGAGTGAAATAAAAGCAAGAAGTTCCATCGTTGAAAATATATCGATTTAACTGGTCCAAAATTTCGACATTACGAATTGAAACTAATATTTTTTTCCGAACATACTGATGTTGTTGAGCTTCTCGACATGCGCTTGAAACAATTCTCAGTCAGTTTTTCTTGAGAGTCACTCAAAGTGACTTGTCCCGTTAGGGTTACTTGAGTTTTTGCCCGGTTGAGCCGCCATCTTGGACCCCCATAGTGGGCCCGTCTCCAGAACCGAGTCGGCAATCTATACCTCCTTTATCTATGGTCATTAGATGGGTCTGAGGCATAGCCGCCAACATTTTTCTGAATTATTGAGTTTCTGAAAGGGTATTTTCTGCATTTTGAGGGTGCCATTCCCGTATTTTCGTCTGCTGTGCCGAACTGGATTAAAAATCTTTTGATATGTTACTATGCCGTATGAAATAATGAGGCCCTGAAAAAAATAGCCCTTCCTGCCCTCCCTTCTACACGCGTAAAAATCTCGCAAGTTGTTACAGCATTGTTGCCTGAACAATGCTGTAACAACTTGTTGACGTATGTGAACAACATTGATAAATGAACAACATTGTTCATCATTGTTTCAACAAGTTGTTACAGCTTGATGAAACAACCGTTGTTCACGCATGTTGTAACAACCGAAGAACGTGTTGATACATCAACCATGTTCACCATTGTTGTAACATTGTTGTTCATCGTTGTTATTTCGTCATGCTGTTACAACAACATGTTGTATCATGTGCGAACAACGTTGTTGGCTATAAAAATGTGCTGTTGGAACAACTTGTTCATGACTGTTAATTTATCCGTGAACAAGTTGTTCGAACCATAAGTGAACAACTTGTTGACAACTTGTCCACGGCGAGCAGCACAACATTGTTCACGGCGAGCAGCACAACATTGTTCACGCCTGTCGACAACCGTGAACAAGTTGTGCGTTTTTACGCGTGTAGGCGGTCCTGACAATCTTAGTTGTTGATGCAAAGTTCTCACCTCAGGATTATCGCTGATTATGACGATAGGCAGTTTGCCTTCTAAATGATTGTAATACCATACAGCAGCTTCATATACCAGCCTACAATGAAATTGATAATGAAGCAATCAAATTAAAAAAATATGATTGCTTTATCTTTTCTAATGTAGTGGCTGCAGCTATCATTAAATCAAAAAGTCCCACAGAGTCATCCTATCTATAAACTTCTAGTATTCTACCTACAGTAATGTACGTACCTTGTTCTCCATTCGTCACTAGTCTCTCCAGTACACCTGTCAGAAAAGCAGCGTTTATGAAATGCATTATAAAACACCACACAACCCTGTCGCGCATCTTGGAACAACTTGCGGAATCTACGCTGCTGTCGTCGATCAATCTTAGACATAACGTAACAAAATTATCGACATAATAAAGTATTATTCATTTACTTTTTAAAGGGTATGGGCAACAAAAACAAAAAATTTCAAAAGCAAACCAATGACATGAAGATACAATCTAGTGTGTTATTTAGACCCAAAGTATTCCAATAAATCAACTTAATTGCACTTTTAAAGTTGCTAATCTGAATCAGTATCTGCCATCTTGAATACATTTTTGATATGCATGCGACATCACAAGCTGGGTAAAGCGAAAACTTTAGTTAGCCATAGTTTCATATATGTAAGTCTGAAACTCATTTGTTGTAGACGATTTTCATTCTTGATTAAACCACAACACTTTAAAAACATATCACAGAAATTCAGCTGCCAGAAGAATAAGTTGTATCATGTTTACCCAGCTTGTGACGTCAGTTAATTAGGCAAGGTCTTACAACAAGATGGCAAACGGCAAGATTGTCTTTTGTCGAAATTAGTGATGTTGTTTGGCACAAGAGTTGTTTTGTTTACTTGGATTACCATCGCAAGAAAGTTTGTTAATCAGAAATTTGTAATTTTTGTTGCTCTTACCCTTTAAAGGTCAACTCAAGGCAAATTATTCTTCCGGCTTGTTATATGCGCCAAAGTATGGAGAATACGAATATGATGATAAAAATTTGAAGCAAACCGTACTTTTGCTGATTTCTGATTTTTTTAACGAAGTATTCTAAAAAAAAGCTGTGTTGTTTAAAGAGTCTGGCACTAGCAAGTTTGTGACGTAAACAGTTGAACCTGGACGATTGAAATCATAAGAAAAGCTGATTTATGATGAATATAACTTGTGCAAGTTTCCAGCCACACATGTATTAAAGGATTTGACACTTTTTTAGTGTTTTACTTTAATGGGTCGTAAAATCGTTCCTCCGTTTACAGTACGTCACACACTTGCTAGTGCCAGACTCTTTTTATACAACACGGCTTTTTATAAAAATACGTCAAAATTCGTCGATTCAACATCCCAAAATCAACGGGGAAAAAATTTCCATGTGCTTTAATACATATATAAAGCGGAAAATGTAATTTGCCTTGAGTTGACCATTAAAGTTCATTCGATTTTCCCTATCTATCTCGCATGGATAAACTCGTAATGGTTTTGCGTCTAGGACAATGATCCGAGGAATCAAGTAATTACAAGTTCACGGGATGTGTCTGTTAAAAAGTCCAGGGGCCAACCGTCTTTTGGACGGGGATTGTAAATTTTGATATATGTATACTGTAGGCGCTATGTTATGCTTACATATTGAGCACATGTTTGCATGAAAATTACACCAGAAACTTCTTCAAACTCGTAAATGTCGAGATACTGTAAAGCAGCCTAAAACAAAAACAAACAAACAAAACCCATCAAGCAAGTAAGCTGGCTGGTTGGCTGGCTAGCTAGCCAGGAAGGACGGAAGGAAGGAAGGATGGAAGGATGGAAGGAAGGAAGGAAGGAAGGAAGGAAGGAAGGAAGGAAGGAAGGAAGGGAGGGAGGGAGGGAGGGAGGGAGGGAGGGAGGGAGGGAGGGAGGGAGGGAGGGAGGGAGGGAGGGAGGGAGGGAGGGAGGGAGGGAGGGAGGCAGGGAGGGAGGGAGGGGGAGGGAGGGAGGGAGGGAGGGAGGGAGGGAGGGAGGGAGGGAGGGAGGCAGGGAGGGAGGGAGGCAGGGAGGGAGGGAGGGAGGGAGGGAGGGAGGGAGGGAGGGAGGGAGGGAGGGAGGGAGGGAGGGAGGGAGGGAGGGAGGGAGGGAGGGAGGGAGGGAGGGAGGGAGGGAGGGAGGGAGGGAGGGAGGGAGGGAGGGAGGGAGGGAGGGAGGGAGGGAGGGAGGGAGGGAGGGAGGGAGGGAGGAAGGAAGGAAGGAAGGAAGGAAGGAAGGAAGGAAGGAAGGAAGGAAGGAAGGAAGGAAGGAAGGAAGGAAGGAAGGAAGGAAGGAAGGAAGGAAGGAAGGAAGGAAGCAGGCTGGCTGGTGGCTGGCAAGCAAGCAAGCAAGCAAGCAAGCAAGCAAGCAAGCAAGCAAGCAAGCAAGCAAGCAAGCAAGCAAGCAAGCAAGCAAGCAAGCAAGCAAGCAAGCAAGCAAGCTAGCAAGCAAACAATGTCGAAGGGCCTTGTTAGTCTAGTACGTTCTCTGTTTCGGTAGTATATCAAACCTTACTATATTTCGATTGTTGTTTCAACACCGCCTACGCAGCACGCTACTTTTATTTAAGCAAGCAAACAAGCAAGCAATCAAACATACAAACAAGCGAGTAAGCGAGCGAGTGAGTGAGCGAGAGAGTAAGTAAGTATAAAGTAAGTAAGTAAGTAACGAATGAACAAACAAACAAACAAACAAACAAACAAACAAACAAACAAACAAACAAACAAACAAACAAACAAACAAACAAACAAACAAACGATTGAATGAATGAATCAATCAATGAATAAATGAATCAACGAAACACTACCTGACAATCTGGAACAATATAATGGGTAACATCCTTTGACAGTGTCAATAAACTATCACCTGTAATGTCATGCACGTAAATTTATTAGTTTTTTACAAGAATATACAAGTATTACAGTCATTTGCAACATACTTTTCACCAAATGTTTGGTCTCACAATGTAATGTAAGGTCTCACAACATAAGGTGAGGTCTTCCAACGTAATATAAGGTCTCACAATGTAATGTAACGTAAAGTCTGACAAGGAAATGTACATGTAATGCTTCACATTTTAACGTAATGTCTCATAATGTAGCGTAATGTCTCACAATAATAATAATAATAAATAATAATAATATTTATTCAGTCACTGAAGTGTTTTCATTAAAGTACTGTAAAATAATAAAATATATACAGTACATTGGTAATAAAGACATACATACAATTACAATAAATCAAGCATCAAGCATAAGTGACAATGTAATGCAATGTCTCACAATGTAACTTATTTAAGGTGGCTCCATACAGTTTCCTGAAAAATGGAAAATACAAGTTTGATTGTCCAAAACACATGCATAAACAATTCGGAAAAAGAATAAAACTAAATGTTATGCATAGATAAATTGTCTGACAATCAAAAACTGTTACCAAATAAATACCAACAGTTGTTGCTATGGCAACAATGACGTTTCAAAATGGCTGTCAATTACTTTTCAAACTAATTTAATTCGAAAAAAACTTTGGTGACCCCCAATTTTTTTTCCATTAAAACTTTTCTTGAAGTATGAATAATCAATAGGCCAATTTAAAAAAAATTCTGTAGAACGAATAATTTTTTTTCTGGAAAAATCAGGTTTGTTAATTTTTAAAAAATTTGGATCTACAGAATTTTTTTTAAATCGGCTTATTGATTTATCATACTTCAAAAAAAGTTTTAATGGAAAAAAAATGGGGGGTCACCTAAGTTTTTTTTTAATTAAATTAGTTTGAAGGGTAATTGGCAGCCATTTTGAAACGTCATTGTTACCATAGCAACAACTGTTGGTATGAAGTGTCATGAAAACAGCTCCTGTAGACAGTTTATCTATGCATAACATTTAGTTTTATTCTTTTTCCGCATTGTTTATGCACGTGTTTTGGACTCTCAAATTTGTATTTTCCATTACACTAGAAACTGTATGGAGCCACCTTAACTCTCATTATGTAATGTAAGGTCTTGCAATGTAACGTAAAGTCTGACAAGGCAATGTACATGTAATGCTTCACATTTTAACGTAATGTCTGACAATGTAGCGTAATGTCTCACAATAATAATAATAATATTTGTTCAGTCACTGAAGTGTTTTTCATTAAAGTACTGTAAAATAATAAAATATATACAGTACATGGTAATAAAGACATATATACAATTACAATAAATCAAGCATCAAAATCATGCATAAGTTACAATGTAATGCAATGTCTCACAATGTAACGTATTTAACTCTCATTATGTAATGTAAGGTCTTGCAATGTAATGTAAAGTCCACTATGTAATGTAAGGTCTCAGAATGTAACAATCTAAGATCTGACAATGTAATTCAAGTTCTCACTATGTAACGTTAAAGTCTCATTAATATGTAATGCAAAATCTCACATTGTAATGTAAGGTCTCGCAATATGTAATGTACTAAGGACTCACAATATAACGTAACATTTCACAGTGTAATGTATTAGGTCTCACAATGTAACATAAGGACTCACAATGTAACGCAACATTTTACAGTGTAATGTAAGGACTCACAATGTAACGCAACATTTCACAGTGTAATGTAAGGTCTCACAATGTAACGTAAGGTCTCACAACGTAACATATGTCTCACAATGTAAATTAAGGTCTCCACAACCTAACGTAAGGTCTCACAACCTAACGTACAGTAAGGTCTCACAATGTAATGTAAGGACTCACAATATATACATTTCACAGTGTAATGTAAGGTCTCACAATGTAATGTTATGGACTCATAATGTAATGGACTCATAATGTAACTAGCCTGCGAGCTGGCTCTTGGGTAGGAGCCGGGGGTGATGCCACCCCTTCTAACGAGTTGTCAAAAGTGACCAATCACAAACCAGACACACAATGTAAACAAAGAAAACGGTTTTACTTCCTCGCCAGACTAATACGCCAATGAAATATTATTTGGAACAGTGGTTCGCACATTTTGGACAGTATAACAAATTTCATAAAATGCAGAATCTTGAACTCTACATCAAACGAAAGCTCATTCAACATATAACAACATGCGTACACAATATATTTCAACGATGCGTAGTTCTGAAATTACTAGTCATCTTGTTCCACAACTGACAATATAATGATATGCCGTGCCACTTCGGTACGTCCTGTCTGGTCTGACTTTTTCCTATCTCTATATATTTTCACATATCGAGTGGAAGAACTGAAAAGAAGGAGCCGGAGTCTTTTAGACTTTAACTTTGCCTGGCCATAGGAACTTCAGTCATATAAATGCGGTGTCCCGCGAGCTTTATAACAACAAATCATTTGATAGCAAGATTTAATGCTATCGGTTTGCTATTCACAACTGTTGAATTTGGTAAATCAGTAAATGCCATCAGTCCTGGCCGGTACAAAAAGCTGTGTGTATTGCAGGACGAATCATGGTGTTTCGAACTTTATCGTTTGTTTTATAGCAATTTCACTTAGTTTGTTCTGCCCACGAAGTCATCACGTGCCCAGCACGGCCTGCACACCACTTGTGTACACAAACAACCAATTATCCCTAGAATACAACCTTTGTCTGTGCCATCACAAAGGCACCACACAACTAAGCACTAATCCAAGGCATGCCATTATTCATTTCGATCATTCACGCTTTTACTTTCCTGGAGTAACTAAGTTGTACTCAGGGAACGAAAATCAAGAAAAGAAAGTGAAGGAGATAAAGTTTTTCCCACCCACCTCCCTTCTAACAGCTAATCAACCAGCAGGATTATTTACTGTAAAAAACTAAATTTATATTATACTAGTTAGCCTAAGAAAAACAAGAACTTATCAGTGTAGCACTAGAAAATTACATGTAAAATAATTATGTTATTGTCATTTATCAATAAAATGTTGGTGGCGGGAAGTGGTGTCCTCCAGGCCACACTTCACCCATGGTGAAGCCCACACGAGGACATGAGGGCAAGGTCCTATCCAAAAGGAGTGCCAGGGCCCTTACCCTCACTCCAACCTTGTCCTCCCGTTTCTGAGGGCCCTTACCCTCAGAACCACACTTTCCATCACCCAAACTTTTGCCACAAAAATTGCGTATAATCATTAAGAAATAATATTTTCTCAATCGTATAAGAAGTTGTCCTTTGAATTAATTGACTTATCCATGAGAGGATGATTTGCTTTCACACTAAAGTGTTTAACAACCGTAGCAAACCGAAAATGTGGTGAAATTTTTGGAACGAATCTGAAATGCTGACATTTTGAGCAAAGCTCTTCACCAGAGTAGTTACTTTGATGAAGGACTCCCTTCAAAACGTCAGTATTTCGTTTCAAAACGATTCGGCTCTATCGATCTGGGTCTATCCTAATAATATGATTTTAATACGGTTCGGTTCGTGCAACGCTTGATAAATGATCAAAGATATTAAAAATATTTACCTGATGGAAATATCTTTCAGACACAAATGCACTTAATATTTTACAAATTACCAGCAGTCTATTAATATATGGTTTTACGTCAACAATCAGCATCTCCTCCAATAAGTAAGCTGCGTCCCAATTTGGAACGCTACTACTAAAAAAACAATACTACACATGCAGGCTCTCCTTCTCCTCCTCTCCCCAATCCCCCAAAGGAGAGCCGGCTCGCAGGCTATAATGTAACATAAGGACTCACAATGTAATGTAAGGTCTTACAATGTAACGCAAGGTCTCACAATGTAACACAAGATCTCACAACGCATCTTACAATGTAATGTAAGGACTCACAATGTAATGTACATAAGGTCTCACAATGTAACACAAGGTCTCATAACGCATCTGACAATGTAGTGTAAGGACTCGCAATGTAATATAAGGTCTCATAATGTAATGTAAGGTCTCACAATGTAATGTAAGATCTCACAATGTAATGCAAGGTCTCACAATGCATGTGAAAATGTAATGTAAGGACTCACAATGTAAGGTAAAAATTCACAATGTAACGTAAGGTCTTAGAATGTTAACGTTATTCATGTTAGCCAGCACAATGTTGTTCATGCAACTGTAGCCAGCACAATGTTGTTCATATTGGCCAACACAATGTTGTTCATGCTACTGTAGCCATCACAATGTTGTTCATATCGGCCAACACAATGTTGTTCATGCTACTGTAGCCAGCACAATGTTGTTCATGCTACTGTAGCAAACACAATGTTGTTCATGCTACTGTAGCCAACACAATGTTGTTCGTGCTACTGTAGCCAGCACAATGTTGTTCACGCTACTGTAGCCAGCACAATGTTGTTCATGCTACTGTAGCCAGCACAATGTTGTTCATGCTACTGTAGCCAGCACAATGTTGTTCATGCTACTGTAGCCAGCACAATGTTGTTCATGCTACTGTAGCTAGCACAATGTTGTTCATGCTACTGTAGCCAGCACAATGTTGTTCATGCTACTGTAGCCAGCACAATGTTGTTCATGCTACTGTAGCCAGCACAATGTTGTTCATGCTACTGTAGCCAACACAATGTTGTTCATGCTACTGTAGCTAGCACAATGTTGTTCATGCTACTGTAGCCAACACAATGTTGTTCATGCTACTGTAGCTAGCACAATGTTGTTCATGCTACTGTAGCCAGCACAATGTTGTTCATGCTACTGTAGCCAACACAATGTTGTTCATGCTACTGTAGCCAACACAATGTTGTTCATGCTACTGTAGCCAACACAATGTTGTTCGTGCTACTGTAGCCAGCACAATGTTGTTCATGCTACTGTAGCCAGCACAATGTTGTTCATGCTACTGTAGCCAGCACAATGTTGTTCACGCTACTGTAGCTAGCACAATGTTGTTCATGCTACTGTAGCCAACACAATGTTGTTCATGCTACTGTAGCTAGCACAATGTTGTTCATGCTACTGTAGCCAGCACAATGTTGTTCATGCTACTGTAGCCAACACAATGTTGTTCATGCTACTGTAGCTAGCACAATGTTGTTCATGCTACTGTAGCTAGCACAATGTTGTTCACGCTACTGTAGCCAACACAATGTTGTTCCTGCTACTGTAGCCAGCACAATGTTGTTCATGCTACTGTAGCTAGCACAATGTTGTTCATGCTACTGTAGCTAGCACAATGTTGTTCATGCTACTGTAGCCAGCACAATGTTGTTCATGCTACTGTAGCTAGCACAATGTTGTTCATGCTACTGTAGCCAGCACAATGTTGTTCATGTTGATCAGCACAAACGTTGTTGACGCTGGCAAAGCAATGTTGTTTAAGCCTGTTAACAAGCCATTTTAAACCATGCTCTGCCTTTTGGTAAATTAATTATTAGAGGGATCATCTAACCTTGAATGGAAGTTGAGCAAATGTTACTCCGACATGAGATATCATCTCTCAAATACCGTTCACGAACCACAGACGTGAACTGTCCTCTGGAATTCTTTACTCTTATAAAATGGTCCCTTTTAGTCGAACTGTCCATATTTCACGGGTTTGTCTTGATTTAAAAATTTAATAGATCAGAGCACTTTCTTCGATTCTCCATTCTCCACCCACATGATCCATGATCCAGAAACGAGTGTTTGGGCGTCCGCAAGCAAAACACATTTCGCCAGCGGTTCACAAAAGGAACGGTAGTTACTTTGAGTAACCCTAAATGAAATTACACGAAATTACGTGTAAATATGTAGCAAAATTAAACGTTTCCAGATCGAATGCCTTGGCATAGCCACAGCCGAACTCCACGTACGACTTGGCTATATCTATGGTATCAATATGATATGTAATAGATCATTCAAACACGAGTTTTACGCCCTCGGTTTTCATTCAGTGTTTTCTCGGGTTTCGACCACTGATTTCGACCCCCTGATGAAACACTCAAACTCGAAAAAAAAACTCCCCAAAAATGAAAAACACAAACAAATAACAAACAAATTTATTGTTTTCGAGTGTTTGGAGTCCCCTGATGGAACACGATACGGCGTGTCGATCTTGCTTCTCAAACGAGTAGTCGCATCGCGATTTGCGCTTTTTTCTTCGTTGATTTCAATATGCAGATTAAGAAATGTGATCCAGTTCACCGTAGAAAGTTTCCTACAGGCTTTCATTGCAGGCGCGCAACTAGGGGGTGGGTGGGGGGGGGGGGAGGGGTTGCAACCCGTGCCCTTTTTAATCCCTGCCCTTTTTGTACCTATAATACTAGGTTAGACATTAGATAAAGGGCCCGCAGTAATTGGCTACGTGCTGTTGCGATGTCCCTGCCACTTATTTTCCCTAATGAATGGTTTACGTTTTGTAACCTTATATGTATGCTATTTGTAATCATGTATTATGTATGTATGGCGAATTTAATAAATACAAAAAAAACAAACAAAATAAACAGATAATTAATTGTGTTGTAGCACGCAACACAATTCTCCGCAATAATGCGAGACCAAAATAAAAATTTCCGCTACCGAAAATACGAGAAAAGCGTCCTAAAAATGCAGGAAATGCCGTTTCCAAGACCCAAAATTCAAAAATTTTCCGGGGGTGCATGCCCCAGGACCCCCCTAGAATCTCTGCTTCCCACGCCACTGGCTTCTAGTCCCAAATTGTTTAGAATACTGAACGACTTTGACCTTTTTTTGCGTTCAACCCCTGCCCTCGAAATTTTCTAGTTGCGCCCCTGCATTGGGTATCCAGACTCATGCATGTGATGTGGTATACGTTCCAAGGGACGTAGCCAGGGGGGGAGCCATGGGAGCCGCGGCTCCCCCCCGTTTGAAGACATATTACTACGATTTTTTTCAATGTTTAAATCATAATTTTTCTAACTCACCGACTAATTAATAGTTCATAAATGTGAAGAAATATTGTGCTTGTAACACCGTAGTAACACCGTAGCTAGCTGTTACCTTTCGAAGTACTCATTGCTCTCTATTACACAAAGTATTCTACTGTTGACCGCTGCGAGCCTGCGATCGCGAAGCTTCATTATCTTCATATCCTTTCAGTATATATGCTTTCAAGAAAACTGCGTCCACAATGACTAATGAACGTTTAATCTCATTTGGACAGAAATATTTCTTAAAAATGGTGGGATAAACTGTTAAAAAAAGAAATTTAAGACCTTTGTATTTTGCTCAAAAATGGCCTCAAAACGGACCCAGAATTCAAACATTTCCGGGGGAGCGTGCCCCCGCACCCCCTAGAAATGTGTCGTCACTTGACGGCTCCCCCCCTTTCAGATTCCTGGCTAGGGTTAAGATAACTTGAAGAAAGAATAAAGTTAAGATAGAGGAACAGTTCTATGAGTAAGAACTAATTGACGGTGCTAGCAATATCGAAGCCATTAATGTTAAAGATTACTCAAATGTAATTTTCGATCGAAGTTCAATTATTAAATGCCTGTTCACCAACCACTCAAGCTACCACGTCATCGCTGGATCCGAATGCTTCAGCCTTTGTGGTTCCTAATTTGAATGACAAGAAAGAGCCTGTATCTCTAGCTACAGGCAGTGTTGTAAAAATTACCAAAAAAAGGTAATGAGTAAAAATTACAATTACTTCTCAAAAAAAGTAATTATTACCAATTACTTATTACTTTCTTTCAAAAATAATTAATTATGAATTACTAATTACTTGTTAAAAAGTAATTAATTAATAATTACTTTAGAATTACTTTTTATTTATAAGCTCTGATCAACTTGAATGACAACAATATCGCTGGTTTCACCAATAGTTTCAGTAGATTCACCATTAAATATTCATGTTGTTTTCCACTGTTGAAAGCAAGGCTACGCAACAGTACAATGTCATGAAGTATACCTTATGTTCTATGATCGCTGGTCAGTAACACTGCAGGCCTCTTGGATTAAAAACGGCTCAAGCAAAAAACATATTCATGCACGAAACACTGTCATATTTTCTTTTGCGCTCAATTTGTTGGGAAATAATAAAAATACATAGAAGTAACGCAAAATTACTTTCTGAAAAATGTTACTCGTTACCTTCAAAAAGTAATTAATTACGTTACAAAATTACTTTCGTACAGAAAGTAATAAATTACCGAAAAATTACTCGAAAAGTAATTAGTAATTAGTAACGCGTTGCTTTAGTAACGAGTATTTACAACACTGGCCTACAGGCATTGCACAGAAGCCCACTGCGAACACCACCAAAGTATTGGAGAATCAACAAAAGAGTCCTGAAGCTGTAGCTGATCCTGCTTCACTTGAAGAAGTAATTGCACCATATAAAGAGTTTTTCAAGATACAACAATACTGATTGTCGTACGTATGTACTAATGATGTGCCATTGAGCCGTACCAGTCCCCCAATAACCACCCCCGACCTACGGCTGCACCAATATAACGAACGACGCGCGGTTACCTAGCTGGTAACCTTGGTTATTGCATACCCAACTAAATATAATAATAGTAATAATAATAATATATAATAATAATAATAATAATAATAATAATATATAATAATAATAATAATAATAATAATAATAATAATAATAATAATAATAATATATATATATATATATAATAATGCTCCTTATTGCATAAGATAAAAATACATATCTTATGTTACAAGTATATCATACATAGTAAGCATACAATGAAAACTAGTTACAATTGGAGTATAGTGAACCATGAACAAACATATATAATATATAGGCATACAATAAATATTTCAGACAGCTAGATTATAGTTAAGCATTAGACGATTAACAAAATTATTCTTGAATCTTTCGGAGTTTACTTTCGGGCGCAGACTAGATATATTTCGAAGGTTATAGTTAGTATCCTTAACTTTAGGAAGCTGGTTATGTAGTGGATGCATGTCTAGTCTCTTTTCTTTATTACTCGGGGCTACCTGTGGTAGCCGAGTCTAAATTTCGGCTCTGTTATTTTTTGTGTCGACAAATTGCAATTATTGCATCATCCCGATAGGCTTTGCGAAACCACGCGGTGTGCTCATCTTCATGAAAAGATGAAAGACATTAAAGCATGAAACACATTGTAATGACAACCTGTATATATATATTAGCTTATAGCTTTCGGATAGCTATTCTTTTCACAACGAGTTCGGTTTGCGATAAATTAGAGATTTCTTATAGAAATCGAACGATTTTCCAGTCATCAAGTGAAATTTTAAACGTAGGTTGCTACAGAGGTTAATAAGGGAGACATCGGCAGCACAGTGATGTTAACTACAACACTTGCCTAGATGACCGTAGTATTGCGGGCTCAAGGGGCCTCACGGTATGGCATTTAGTGCTTACCCATCTTCATGCGCCACCATCTTCTCTGGTCGCTATTGCTCGAGTGTTCGATGACCAGGTTTTCTGTACTTTTTAACATACGCTTACTGCAATATGTGCACGCTGTTGCGCTGTTTCGTGCATAGGCTATGCACTCGGCTATGCCAAGCTGCATCGCTATCAGTGGCCCGAGTGAACGCCTAAGCAGGCGTCTTGTTAAATATATTCCAATAACATTCGAATCTTAATCGGCTGAGAAATGTATTTACGTTGAAAACAAAAAAGTAAAGGAGGATTTAATCTCACTAAATTTGTCAGCAACAGCGTGAAGGTCATTCATTCAGTCCCCTTTGAAGATCGAGCACGGTCAACTTGATCAAGACAAGTTGCCTATTGAACGAGCATTGGGAGTTCATTGGCATGCGTCCAGTCAGACAGCCTCAATTTCATTGCCATGGAACTGATTGGGACGAGCCGGTTCCTGATGATGTTTCCGCTAGATGGGAGAAATGTAGAAGGGAAGTATTTCTATTAGATCAAGTCGACGTAGAAAGGAGCTTCAAACTTCACAATTTTGTAAAAGTCGTCTCGATACAACTTCACAGTATGTGGGCCTAATAAGGGCCATCTCGTAAGAAAATGGAAAAACACAACAAATATATTTGAAAGATATTTTACTGACGTTTCGTCGCCAACGCGCAACATTCTCAAAGTGATTACAAGTTGTGACAAAAACAATATTTTAAGATGTTGATAGATAAGCCAATCAAAGAAGGGGAGGTGATAGAAAAACAAGGGGGGGGGGTCAAAACAAGGAAAGCGGAACTGAACTGATGTTTTGAAGGTTTAAATTTAGAAATAAGCAGACTTTCTCTGATTAGCAATTCAAAGGTTGAATTACACGAAGACAGAACAGAAAAGTCGTCAGAAGAAATAGGGTGGCAAATTTTGTTAGAGTGACAAAGAATGCTTGAAGGTGAAGGATAACTTCTTACCCGTTAAAGCCGATGAGATGCGCGCGTGTAAATGACGGCGCGTTTGCCCAAAATACAATGCTCCGCAGCATTGACACATTAATATATTGATAGACAACATACGATCTCAAAAGCTTAGGAGTCCGGCCTTTAAACGGGAAGAAAGTTACATAGTAAGTTAGTACATATAATGACCTAAGCCCTTAGTAGTAAGACAAAACACTTTGGAACCAGAGAGAATATTTTCTTGCGGTTGTTAGCGCTGTTACACATGTCCTTTCCTTAATCCTAGCGCAGTCATCGCTAAAGTCAAACCATACACTATCAAATTAAAGTATTTTGTTTCTTGTTTTCTGGTTTTAACTTTCAAATTCATGACCTTGACTGAATGCGTCTCAAAGTTATTTATGCACGTGTTTAATCTCAAAATATCGAAATAACTTGTCAATCTTTCATAAAACGAGTGCGGCTTAGGCCTTGGATCTTCACTAAGACACACTGTCGAGAATTTCCTCACTGCGTAAAGAGGAATCTTCTCTCGCGCGCTGATCCACACAATTCAGGGACTGTATCTTTCTTTCGTTTTCTTTTATTTAATCACATTCATTTAAAGTCTAATTCGATCTATATTTGCAACGGTTTTGCTCTCGCTTATGTACCCTACCTACGGAAATACATGCCTTTCCTTATGAACGTCATGATCAACCACAACTGAGTTCATTTCCTATTTACTACAATTGTTTTTCTCTATTTATCTAACTGTGCCAGCAATTGCCTGGCAATAACAAAAGTTGCGGTTGCTGAAACGGACTTTAACGATGTTGTGACAATATTGTGGTAACTATCTAACAAACATAATCTTATTAGGTTATATCCTTTTCCCTTGCGTCATCGGAACTTGATTAACGTAGCGTAAATCTTGTGGTTTACACCCTAAAACCTAGTAAACAATTCTTACACTTCTCTCAACACACACAACGGCGGTATGAATAGGATTTTCCACACCTTGGTAACCACCATCTTACGAGAGTTCAGTTTTCTAAAGAGTAATTCAACTCAAGCAATTACTGTCGTAGCAATAAAAGTGTTCAAAATGTTGTTGTTGAGTTAGCTTCTCAATTTGACCAATTCGTTTGACGAAGCTCGTTGAAAAACTTCCTGCTCAGTTAATTTGATTGGTGTTCGACTGACAATCATATTTTCTATTAGTTGTTCAAAAACCAGAAATCAATATCAAATTCAAAACAGGAAGTTTCCACCAAATTTCATTAAATGAATTGATTGGGTTGTGGAACTTAATTGCAACAGTATTTTAGGAACATTTCTCTTGCCGTCACGCACGCGTGTAAAAAGTCTAAAAACCGTGATCGGTTAAGAAGCTATGTCAACAACTCGTGGTAATAATAATAATACTACTACTAATAATAATAATAATAATAACAATAACAATAACAATAACAATAACAATAATAATAATAATAATAATAACTTTATTTAATGAGGAACCCGTGGGCCTCTTACCTATAACTACCAATATCACAATATAAAATTTTGAATAAGAAAAACTTAATAATTTCTAAAATTTGCAATAAAAAATGATTGTCAAACCATGCACTATCAAATGAAGGTGTTTTGTTTTTTGTTTTCTCGTTTTAACTCTCAAATTCATGACCTTGACTGAATGCGTCTCAAAGTTATTTCTGTACGTGTATCTCGAAATATCGAAAGAATTTGTCAATCTTTCACGTAAAACTCAAGTGCGGCTTTGGTCTTGGATCTTCACTAAGACAAATAACGTCGGTGTGAATAAATTGTTCACACCTTGGTAATCCCGTCCTACGAAAAGTGATCCTGAAAAGTTTATTTATTTTATTTTATTAGCTTCGCCATAGACTTGACTATAAATACGTGTATGGTATCACAAAATAAACACAAATTTAAACCTATGGCAGGGTCACCGCAACAGCGTGAAGGCCAATTATTGCGGGCCCCCCAAAAAGTGATTGAACTCAAGCAATTACTGTCGTATTGAAAAACTTCCTGCTTAAATTTGATTGGTGTTTGATTGACAATCATATTTCCTATTGCGGTTCAAAAAGAGTAAGTTAACTGAAGCAATTAATAACTCGTGGTTCATGTTTCATCTGGGTTCACGAGGCCAAAAAAACACTCGCTCGTTCTTGACATATACAAGTAAAATGAAAGCTTTCAGTGGGATTTCACATTGTCATTACTAATCAGATGTTGACATATAAAAACGTTGGCTTGTCGTGCTTGGCTTCATAAACACCCAAGTCACGAAGACGAAGACATCTACGGGATACTTTAATACAGGTAAAACAAACCTATTCACATACATATGCACACTTTTAACTCTTGTATCCTAGCATGTCGGCCTACATTTTGTTGCATTATTTGATCTGAAATGTTTAGCTGTTTTAGTTTGTTTGGCTGATTAATTTCTTTTTGAATTTTATTTATATGTTAATTCTTGTTTTGTGTTTTAATATCTTCGGACTCTATGTTATCATACTTTTCTTTCGCGTTCAGACAACTATAAAATGTATTTCAAGATTTTCTTGATCTGTTTGTCATTGGTTGGTCGTTCTATTTCCAAGGTAAGGCAGGCTTTAATTAACAAAAGGTCCGCTATGCGTACATATATCTGCGCCAAACCCACCCTGTCAGAATCACTTGTTAAAATCTTGTGTGATCTTGGAAAATCTTGCAAGATCTTAAGAAAAATCTTATAAGATTTTTACACGTAGATCTTATAAGATTTTAGCGAGATCTTATAAGATAATTAAAGATCAGAGAAAGTACACGTTCTCTGACCAAAATAATTTTTGATCATGACTCACAAAAACTGTGGTAGATCACACTCAAAAGTTTACTATAAGTCACGTTAAAAATACTTACCAGTTTTATCAGCAATGTCCCCTGTCTCCGAAATGTTTTAGTGCAAAGCTTTGTCGGAAATATAGAATTTAATGGCTAATTGCATGAAGATATATCCCAATACGGCTGTTGAGCCGGACACTGCGGGTCTAAAGTATACCCCTGAATCGTCTGTAGGTTTATGCCATTTTGGAAACTTATACCGTTAGATAGAGCGTTAATTCTGTACAACAAATGTGAATTAGAAAAAATCGTAGAATAGCAACGGAGAAAAATCTATTTGAACTGAGATGAGCGCCAAATATCAAATGGCAATTATCGGGTCAAACGCAAATATCATATTTAAAGTATCCCTGAATCGTCTGTAGGTTTGTGCCATTCACGAAACTTGTACAGTTAAATAGAACGTTAAACTAGAAGTTACTATCGCAAGGAAAGTGCTGCCTGAAGGACCAAATGGAGTCCTAATATGCTACTGAAAAATTCTGGATATACTCTGATTTTATACTTATAGTATAGTACAGGAGGTCAACACCAGGGCCTGGCAGCCACGAACAGGAGTGGTGCAGTGCAGAGTCATGTTGCTTCAAGGTTGCTAGTAGCAGTAACTTTCACTTGCTAGGGTCAGAAGACCCACTTACTACATTTTTCTCAAATGACCTTCAGGCAGGAAAGATTAAACATTGAGAATTAAGATTTTCTGGTGCCGGCTATAGTAATAATTATACATATTTTTAATATATCAAATCAACAAACAGCCATGTACATATGCAGATAGATCAATGGGACAAAACAAATAGAAAATATATTTTTCTTTAAAAATAACAGGAACAATAACATGATTAATAGATCGTTTTCACCTGACGTCACGGCGGCCATATTGGTGTACCAAAACAATGAAATGGCGGCCATATTGGTGTACGGTATGGGAATTAGCTCTTTCTTATTCAAATATTTCGTATTGTTTCACCACCCCCATGGGGTCACCGATCACGTGAGTGAAAACGATCCATAGTTTGCAAGATGATAGTGTTCTGAATGTTAGACTACACAGTCAGCAGTTCCACATCTATCAATTTGTATGTTTGTGTATCATTATGGTAATAGTGAGAAAAAAATTTTTTTTTAATAATAACAGGAACAATAACATGATTAATAGTTTGCAAGATGATAGTGTTCTGAATGTTAGACTACACAGTCAGCAGTTCCACATCTAGCAATTTGTATGTTTGGACAGTTGGTAAAGTTGTTCAACGACAACAATTCTTCACGTGGGATGAGACCATTGTTGTAGGCATTCAGGTACATATATTTGTCTCAATGGATAAAGAAACAACAGTTGGTAAGTTGTTCAACGACAACAATTCTTCACGTGGGATGAGACCATTGTTGTAGGCATTCAGGTACATCTTGTCTCCTTTAACTAAGACATGGTCGATGATTGTCGAGTCCAATTTATCGACTGAAATAGCTTGTGCTGTCAACAGCGCTGATAAACTCAGAACTGCTTTCCTCGAGAATCGCCACTGAAACGTTCATGGCCTAGACATATTTATGAATTGTTCTTACCGTGAATTTCCTGACAAAGAAGACAAAGCTGAACTTCTTTGAAAATATCTTCGAAAACGTGAAACGTGTCAGGCTATCAGCCGAACATGCGCACTCACTAAGCCACTTTAGAGAATCTAGAGATTGCGCAATTGCCGACACATCCATCCATCCATCCACATCCAAAAATCCAAAGAGATCGAGATATTGTCGACCATACATAGCTCGGCCAAAAGACTGGGCACGAGTGAACGCAAAGGCACGTCAAGATTAGTGTTGCTGCCCCCGTCATGTGAATTTGAAAAAATCGTATAGAATAGAACCCTGAAAATCGTAGTATTTTAATCCAAAACTTTGTCGCTTCGGAGGACTTCGTGATATGGCGGACGAAATATTGTAAACACGATCGGATTAAAAATACTTGTTTCCATCGTTCAAACTGACAACTCGTAGGTTGACACCAAATAATTCTGAGCTTTGATTGGCCCTGATGTAATCGTCGCGCATTGGTTATAGTTACACAACAGCACACACTACAGGTCAGTGGTTACACCAAAAAGTTAACACACACACAACACGATAGCAATATATCTGCTGCGCAGATACAAAAACTATAGTCTTTGATTATATTAACAGTTTGACAACAACGGTAACTTTAAATACACAAAGATATTGAACTGTAAAGAAACTACGTGTAGCCAGCCATACATTATGGGTGGAACTCAAGGAAGACTATATAAATATTAACCCTCGTTACAAAACCTTCGCGGAGGTTTGGAACCTTTGCTTAAAATTCCCCTCCTTTTCTCCGCCGAAAGTCAAATCGTTACGCAAATTCAAGGACAAGGGTTGTTCTTTCTATTTTTAAAGATAAATTCTAAATTTTAAATAATAAATTCTAAAGTTACCGGCACTTCATTTTCCGCTCCATTTTAAAGATCTTGAAAGTCTTACAATTGTATTACCATGAATAAAAAGTAGAATGCCATGCAATAGCGAAAAAGCGGTATAAATGTTTGCATTTTCAACCTGACTTTTACATCTTAATTAATGCATCATGAACGTTTTAGTCGGTTCTATATATATGCTCTCTTTTCTTTCCCTAAACACTAAGAAAGAAGCTCTAGGTAGTGGGCTAAGGATATTGGGTATCTAAAATCGAGGCTCCAATTTCACAACAGATTCAGTTTCATGCTTAACTCTTTCCTGTCTGAATTGGTCTTTAGTATTTTATTCTGGTTAACGCCAGACGACTTTATTCACCTCTGGGGAAGCTCTCGGTCGGGAATGAGTTAAGGTAGTGCGATTTTCTTCGATGTTAAGCGGTTTAACTATATCAGCAGGGAGGTCGGGGAGCACATACAGACTTCGTTTGGTAGTGTTCTCCTGATTAATTTAACTGTTTGTGCGTATATTAGTCTCTTAGATTGGTATCCTTAAAGATATGCTATTTTTCTAGCGATACAGTGTTCAGCAGAGCTCCAATTGATAACAGTAAATTCGTTGTAATCAGTATAGCTAGATGGTTATCTAAGTCTTTTACGTTGTAAATTGAAACGTTGTCAAGAAAACGTCGAAATGCTCTCATCCATCCAGTTGCGTAGCAAATGGAACGGAATTCGTTTTGAGTATATACTCCAAGAAATAACAGTTATTCATTCTCTCTGTTTTAGGTGAGAAGCTATAGAATAGTATAATATGTGATTCTAGACAACCGCGTCGAGTAATCCTATATAGCTTCCTAATATTACTGAATTTAAACGCACAACATTAATAGAAAATGACAGCTTAGAATAAAAGATAATTTAGGTGTGGCAATAAAAAAACCCCTATGAAAGTCAGAACATTTTCTCCACTCCTGAAAACTGTGCATTATTATTTTACTTTTACTGTATCATTATTTCTTTTCAAAGACTATAGAAGACGATAAAAGTTTTAACCCACAACCTTGTAACAAAACCAACCATGGCAAGATTAAGTTGTTTAAGGACCGACAATCCAATGACAAACTTCTATTTTGTACCGCCGACCATGGTTTTTACAGTTGGAAAGCAGTTGATGGTACGTTAAATTTAACAGTAATAGCTAATTATGTTAGAAATACGTCTTCGAAACAACTCCTCGTCTGGGTTATCCGGCTACATTATGCTAATTCAAATGTGTTACTATTTTTAATCAACAAAAATAACTGCATGGTGAAACTGTTTCCTTTAATAAACAATATGCCGGTAGCACGTTTCTCCAATTTTTAGAAACCGAGTGCATGTCTTTACCCTGACTCTAACGCCAGACTATTTTACTCTGTCTAACACCAGACTATTTTATTCTGTCTAACGCCAGATTATTTTACTCTGTCTAACACCAAACTATTTTACTCTAACACCAGACTAGTTTGCTCTTCCTAACACCAAACTATTTTACTATCAAAGTCCTGTTAATGTATCATAATGACTTTTCGTGCCAACGTTCTTTAGAAACCTTGTGGGAAATATCGGACAGATTATTATAAATACGTTGTTTACATGTTTAAGTTTAAGTTTAAGTTTAAGAACATTGCATCCTAACTTAGGACATTGTACATTACAGGATCTCAGTCACGAGGAGAATTTTTCGATCCTGCCTACGACTGCTCTGATGTTCTGAACAACGTCAATGATGCTAAAGATGGATTTTATTGGCTAAACTTTGGGATTTCTAACAAGCCAAGAAAGGTGGAATTTTAAACTAAAATTACAATTTATATCTGATTTAAAAATGTATCTAATGAAAAAATAAATATTACTTGCTTTCTAAAGTAAATGTTACAACCCATATCAACAAAATCGCATAACTACAATTGTGATATTTTGCTCCCCGTGAAATATTGTCCCCTTTAATATTTGATCCAATATATGTTTTAATAAAACCGACATATACTAATAATTACATCTCGCATCCCAAATTAATTTTTGCTGAAAAGTAGAAAATGATAAAATCGCCAACATCTAGTTTCCTATATTTCCAATTCAGTATTTGATATTTGTTCAATATTCAATGTAAGATTGTAAGTTAATTACACAGGTCGTTTAGCTCTAACTAAAACCCTAACCCTAATCAGTAAGTGGCTTTACCTTCTAGCTTATACGCTGACCTGACCCAATAACGTGTTTACAGCTAGCTTATCACACTAACCTGACCCTTTAGCGATGTGACCGCGTACGATGCTTAGGGTGACAAAATTTGATCTTCATCTAACGCCTGCGCAGTATATGGAAGAGTCACGTGAGAAATGGGGGGGGGGATATTATACCACACCGGCTCTCGTTCGATCGGTCAATTTAACTCTTATTAGTATTATATACTACATAATTTATCGTCAAGCGTACAGTTTACAACGTATATATGTATGCATAAACTAAAAAATGTAATATACAAAGAAACTGCCTCTCAAAACCTACGTATTTTTGTTCATGTTAGAACTGGGCAAAAAAATATTTATGTTTTGTCTTTAAATTACAAAGAATACTTTGTTTATTATCTTTTACATTTTAAAGGTGTGGTGTGACATGACTACGGACGGAGGAGGATACATGCTTATTGGACGAAAACGAAACGCATCCATGTGGTCAGTTCCTTCAAACGATGGAACAGTTACGCCTTTTGGTTCTCCTCATTGGACAAGTGCTTTCGGTGATGCGCCAATTTTGGACTTCAGAGTACAGATGGCAACGAAAGAAAGCTTTTCAGACACAAAAGCTCATTGGTTTGTGACAAACATTTTAAACCTTTTATTAAGATATTTATAACGCATTGTTACTTTGTTTAATATTTTACTCTAACACCGGACTATTTTAATTACCCTGACTAACATGGGCCACCAGACTATTATACTCGGATTTTTCCTATTTTTAGCATTTAAATTGCGACAAAGCTGTTACCAAGAGCTGTGCAATTGATAACTGCAGGGAATTTGGAAAAAAACGTTTGCTTCCCTATACGATCTTAAGAAGGATACACAAAGAAAATAGAATTCGGTCGAAAGCGTTTGAAAAAACAGATTAAATTGTTAAACTCACTTACTGATTAGGATTGGGTTTTTTGTTCGGGGTTGTAATTGTTTCGTTGCTGTTTCTAAACAATTTTTTTTTTTGTCTGACTACTTACTGCTATTATTTTGCTGTTAATTAATTGACACAAATAAAATTAAACCCACCTACACAACAACAACAACAACAACAACAACAACAACAACAACAACAACAACAACAACAACAACAACAACAACAACAACAACAACAACAACAACAACAACAACAACAACAACAACAACAACAACAACAACTACAACAACAACAACAACAACAACAACAAACACTACCATCACCAACACCAACAAGAACAACAATAACAACAACAACAGCATGAACAAACGATTTATTTTAATTTTTAAGGTCTTTTAGACTAAACGCAAAACGTCTATTAAAGAATCTTTTGGTAATTGGCAAAGGAGGATGTGACCAAAGTTCAGCAGGGATTGGAAACATTGCATATGTGAAAGATTTGCAAACAGAAAGCATTGTCACTACAAATTTCCAATGTTCGAAATTTGGCTTTGCCCACCAGCCATCGTTAAAGTTTGGATGGGTAAGCTATTTTATCAGTGTGTTCTTTATTATTGTAAACTACAAACAAATTTGATTGGTGTGACAATATTTTGTTACCAGAACTATTCTAATATAATTATATATTTCTTTCATTCTCGGATATTTGTGTGATCGATTTTTATAAATATTTTAATCGTGTTAAAAATTATATTTTACAGTCTATGATGAACTCTTGCTTGCAAAAACCATGTTCCAATGGTTTTGCTTTTCTTGATCACCCAAACATTAAGTGGCAGACTGACACTTTGGGAGCCTTCAGGTAATCTAGTTGTAATTTTACAAGATTTTCGAGACAAGTACTCTTGCATACAAGAAAGCAAAAAATAATAACAATAAGTGTATTTTAAGCACCTAAACCCGAAGTTTATTTGCTATGTAGAATCCTGAGGGCGAAACCTATTTATAGAATGCATGATCAAGGAGGTTTTCTGAAGAATTCAATATGAAAATTGCTTGTGGCGACAAGTTTACCTTACATAATATATTTAAATTAGTATATAGTTAAACAAAAAGAATGGCTCTATTGTTATTGCGAGTTTGCATAGGGTCAATCTCGTTCCCAGAGCCCACGTTCCCCACCCGGGAAACGAGAGACTCTGTGATAATCCGTTTCAAATCACAGGATTCTTGTTATTGCGGTTGAGGTACGCATGCATAAATATCCGAGCGGAATCTGGATAGTATGTTCTCCTTGTTTGACTTTTCCCCAAACAAGTCAATGGGGGTTGCTGGCGAAGCTCGAATTACAACATCTACACACATACGGCGAAGATATCGATCGCGGCAACGTCTTCACTGGAGTCTTGTCGTCCGACATCTTTGTTATTTTGGTTTTATTAATTCTACTTCCGGTCACTTCAGACCAACTCATGCTCACTATTCAGCCAATAACGTAACGATTTGAAACGGATTATCCCAGAGTCTCTCGTTTCCCGGGTGGGGAACGTGGGCTCTGGGAACGAGATTGGCATAGGGTTGGAAGGTTTATAACATGTTTAAATAAAAATTTTAATAAACTGCAGTACGTTAAAAAGAACCGACTTAAGTCATATTATAACATCAAACAAAGACAGGAACTGACGATGATGTTAAAACTTGTTTTCTTGGAACAGTTACAGTGTTACTGGAAATATTTCTGGGATTCACCATGATTCAACAGCGTTTGTCGGTTGTGACAATAAGGTAAATGTTTTCTATAACCATGAATTGACTTGTATAGTAGACCTATAATGTTCTTTTCAATTTTAGTTATTTTAAACAGTAACATTTTTAGTGTTGTGCTTGTTATGGTCCATTGGGTGGTACGGGAAATTACTGTGGTAATGATTGCCAAGCTAAAGCTGGAGGAACCGTTACAAAAAATGTGTATACATGGTTCTGGGTGAGATCTACTCTTCCGAAAAGAGTCTGGAGCAAATGCATGGAGTACCAGGTTACTGCAGATAATGGAGATATTGTATGGTACAAGTTAAAAGATGGAAGTGGAGTACCAAAAAAGGTTAGGTTAACTTTATGGCATAAATGCTACTAGTTCTTAAAGTCAATAATTGTCCATATTTTCTTTTTAGTTACGTACTTTTTTAAGTGTATATTTGAAACAAACTTAACTTTTTTTAATCTATTAAGCAATAGATACGCTATGGGCGGCTAAACTGTATGGGATTTACAGGGGGGAGCCGAAGGCAAACAACCGATATACAACATGCAAATTAAGACACATTACTTTTGTGTTTTCTTCATGAATTATTGAGTATTTAAAAAAAAATATTTTATTGATCAGACAGGTATGATACTATATTTATAATACTTTTCTTATTTAGGGTCGTTGTTCCAAAAACGAAGTTCTTCTGAATGATGGAGTAAGTGTTTGAAACGGAATAGATTGAATTACCTTTTAATAAACCTACTGCACATTATCGATTAATCTAAATTCGATTGCATTCAGAATTGAAGAACTGAAGACATTTATTGAATAAGGAAACAGCGTTCTCTGATAAAAAATATTTTATTTCGAGCTTTTGGCGACCAGTCTGTGGCCTTCAACGGGAAGAAGATAAATGGAAAAGGAAGTGTGACTACATATATATACATGAAGCTGTGAATAATTAAGAACAAAAATAGAAAATAACAACTAATTAATGTATTCAGTATCTACGTGTGGGACACATAAATTATTTGCGGCGTTTGTTTGTTTGTTTGTTTGTTTTTTTGTTTGTTTGTTTGTTTGTTTGTTTGTTTCTTTGTTTGTTTGTTTGTTTGTTTGTTTGTTGGTAAGAATAGAATATTGTTCAGGTAATAGCGGTATGCCAGGACTCAAGTGACTTTCTGTTGCGGTAATTCCCTTTATCAATTATGCGGCCGTTTTCGAAATCTATTGCGTGATCTGTTCCATGAATGATTTGCGATGTTGGATCCTTGTGTAAAGTTCTTAACATTTCTGATGTGTTCTTTCTTTCTTGTTTCAAACGAACGTCCCGTTTCCCCAATATAATTCCAAGAGCACTCTTTGCATGGTATTCTGTGTACAACATCAGTTTGTTGTTCGACCGGCCGGACCCTGTATTTCGGTGATGGAAATTGTTGTTGTAAAATACGTAAAGGTTCGGTGGTAACGCTAACGTGTTTGCGTAAAGTCCGCTGTAGTCTTTCCGTCAGTCCTTTAATATAAGGCAAAACAGCGTTACGGCGTGGACTGGATGACTCGACTTGTTTAAAAAACATTCCAACTAATTATTCTGGTGATGGCGTCGTGACGGTAGAAGTGACAGTGTTTTTGATTTCGGAAATAAATTTGGTAGGATAGCCATTAGATTTAAGCGCGTTGGTTACGTAGTTAAGCTCTTCTATTTTTCCTTCTTCGGTGTTTGGCAATGTCATTGCCCTGTGGATTAGTGTGCGTGCAGTGCTCGTCTTGTGTTTCTTCTCGTGATGAGAACTGAAATGTAAGTATCGGTCGGTGTGGGTCGGTTTTCTGTAGACATCAATTAGAATTCTACCATTTTGTCAGTGTGTCAAGAAATGCTAATGTTCCGTTGTTTTCGCGTTCGATAGTAGAGCATATATTCGGGTCGACTGAGTTAAGCGTGTTGTGAGAATCTGAAACAGCGTTCGTCTTAATGATACAGTATCCGTCATCGACGTAACGTTTCCATACTTTTGGTTTCACTGTAGTAAGTTGGATGGCCCGTTCTTCAATTTCCTCCATACATAGGTTGGCTACCACTGCACTGACAGGGCTTCCCATTGCACATCCTTGTATCTGCTTGTGTGTGTCACCATTATAAACAAAATAGTTATTAGAAAGGACAAAATCTAAAAGAGAGATAATGTCGTCGATGTCTAGGTTTGTTCGTGATTGTAGAGAGTCGTCTTTCTCAAGTTTTCGGCGAATGTAGCTGCATGCTTTCTTGACGGGAATAGCAGTAAAAAGGGAGACTACATCGAAAGACACCATTGTTTCATCATCTTCAATCTGTGTATCTGTTATTTCTTTGGAAAATTGTTTTGAGTTTTTGATCGAAAAACCGTTTCGATTCTGAAGTGGAGGTAGTAGGTCGGTTAGGTATTTGGAAGCATTGTAGAGCGAGGATCCAATGCATGTGATGATAGGGCGGAGTGAATTGCCCTGGTCTGTGATGTTTCACTGATCCACGAATTGACGGTGGTAAGCCATCCGTTTTCAAAATGCGGCCGTTTTCAAAATCTATTGCGTGATCTGTTCCATGAATGATTTGCGATGTTGGATCCTTGTGTAAAGTTCTTAACATTTCTGATGTGTTCTTTCTTTCTTGTTTCAAACGAACGTCCCGTTTCCCCAATATAATTCCAAGAGCACTCTTTTGCATGGTATTCTGTGTACAACATCAGTTTGTTGTTCGACCGGCCGGACCCTGTATTTCGGTGATGGAAATTGTTGTTGTAAAATACGCAAAGGTTCGGTGGTAACGCTAACGTGTTTGCGTAAAGTCCGCTGTAGTCTTTCCGTCAGTCCTTTAATATATGGCAAAACAGCGTTACGGCGTGGACTGGATGACTCGACTTGTTTAAAAAACATTCCAACTAATTATTCTGGTGATGGCGTCGTGACAGTAGAGGTGACAGTGTTTTTGATTTCGGAAATAAATTTGGTAGGATAGCCATTAGATTTAAGCGCGTTGGTTACGTAGTTAAGCTCTTCTATTTTTCCTTCTTCGGTGTTTGGCAATGTCATTGCCCTGTGGATTAGTGTGCGTGCAGTGCTCGTCTTGTGGTTCTTCTCGTGATGAGAACTGAAATCTAAGTATCGGTCGGTGTGGGTCGGTTTTCTGTAGACATCAATTAGAATTCTACCATTTTGTCAGTGTGTCAAGAAATGCTAATGTTCCGTTGTTTTCGCGTTCGATAGTAGAGCATATATTCGGGTCGACTAAGTTAAGCGTGTTGTGAGAATCTGAAACAGCGTTCGTCTTAATGATACAGTATCCGTCATCGACGTAACGTTTCCATACTTTTGGTTTCACTGTAGTAAGTTGGATGGCCCGTTCTTCAATTTCCTCCATACATAAGTTGGCTACCACTGCACTGACAGGGCTTCCCATTGCACATCCTTGTATCTGCTTGTGTGTGTCACCATTATAAATAAAATAGTTATTAGAAAGGACAAAATCTAAAAGAGAGATAATGTCGTCGTTGTCTAGGTTTGTTCGTGATTGTAGAGAGTCGTCTTTTTCAAGTTTTCGGCGAATGTAGCTGCATGCTTTCTTGACGGGAATAGCAGTAAAAAGGAGACTACATCGAAAGACACCATTGTTTCATCATCTTCAATCTGTGTATCTGTTACTTCTTTGGAAAATTGTTTTGAGTTTTTGATCGAAAAACCGTTTCGATTCTGAAGTGGAGGTAGTAGGTCGGTTAGGTATTTGGAAGCGTTGTAGAGCGAGGATCCAATGCATGTGATGATAGGGCGGAGTGAATTGCCCTGGTCTGTGATGTTTCACTGATCCACGAATTGACGGTGGTAAGCCATCCGTTTTCAAAATGCGGCCGTTTTCAAAATCTATTGCGTGATCTGTTCCATGAATGATTTGCGATGTCGGATCCTTGTGTAAAGTTCTTAACATTTCTGATGTGTTCTTTCTTTCTTGTTTCAAACGAACGTCCCGTTTCCCCAATATAATTCCAAGAGCACTCTTTGCATGGTATTCTGTGTACAACATCAGTTTGTTGTTCGACCGGCCGGACCCTGTATTTCGGTGATGGAAATTGTTGTTGTAAAATACGTAAAGGTTCGGTGGTAACGCTAACGTGTTTGCGTAAAGTCCGCTGTAGTCTTTCCGTCAGTCCTTTAATATAAGGCAAAACAGCGTTACGGCGTGGACTGGATGACTCGACTTGTTTAAAAAACATTCCAACTAATTATTCTGGTGATGGCGTCGTGACGGTAGAGGTGATAGTGTTTTTGATTTCGGAAATAAATTTGGTAGGATAGCCATTAGATTTAAGCGCGTTGGTTACGTAGTTAAGCTCTTCTATTTTTCCTTCTTCGGTGTTTGGCAATGTCATTGCCCTGTGGATTAGTGTGCGTGCAGTGCTCGTCTTGTGGTTCTTCTCGTGATGAGAACTGAAATCTAAGTATCGGTCGGTTTGGGTCGGTTTTCTGTAGACATCAATTAGAATTCTACCATTTTGTCAGTGTGTCAAGAAATGCTAATGTTCCATTGTTTTCGCGTTAGATAGTAGAGCATATATTCGGGTCGACTGAGTTAAGCGTGTTGTGAGAATCTGAAACAGCGTTCGTCTTAATGATACAGTATCCGTCATCGACGTAACGTTTCCATACTTTTGGTTTCACTGTAGTAAGTGAATTTCCTCCATACATAAGTTGGCTACCACTGCACTGCATGACAGGGCTTCCCATTGCACATCCTTGTATCTGCTTGTGTGTGTCACCATTATAATTAAAATAGTTATTAGAAAGGACAAAATCTAAAAGAGAGATAATGTCGTCGATGTCTAGGTTTGTTCGTGATTGTAGAGAGTCGTCTTTTTCAAGTTTTCGGCGAATGTAGCTGCATGCTTTCTTGACGGGAATAGCAGTAAAAAGGGAGACTACATCGAAAGACACCATTGTTTCATCATCTTCAATCTGTGTATCTGTTATTTCTTTGGAAAATTGTTTTGAGTTTTTGATCGAAAAACCGTTTCGATTCTGAAGTGGAGGTAGTAGGTCGGTTAGGTATTTGGAAGCGTTGTAGAGCGAGGATCCAATGCATGTGATGATAGGGCGGAGTGAATTGCCCTGGTCTGTGATGTTTCACTGATCCACGAATTGACGGTGGTAAGCCATCCGTTGAGTGAAGTCTGCGATATGTTTTCTCGTCCAGTTTTTCTTGATTTTTCAATTGAAGGAATTTTGCGTTTCGCTCTCGTTCGATCTTCATAAATGTTTTTTTGGTTACTTTTTCGTACGTGCTTTTATCTTCTAACATGGGTCCATCACAACGAAACAGTTCCCTTTGTCTGCTTTCATGATTACTCTGGTAGAGTCTTTCTTCAGGTTGCTTAATGCTTTCCTTTCTTCTTTGGTGGTGTTCTTGTATGTGGGAAGCTGTGCTTTGTCAAGTATGGATGCGTTGGTTGTGCGTATGGCTTCTTTTGATTCATCGGGGAGGTACGTAATCCACGACACCGACAACAGTACCATACAAGAACATTGCTGCAGAGATTGAAGCGGCCGCCATTACGTACATCCCCGATGAATCAAAAGAAGCCATACGCACAACCACAGCATCCATACTTGACAAAGCACAGCTTCCCACACACAAGAACACCACCAAAGAAGAAAGGAAAGCAAGAAAAACTGGACAACAAAACATATCGCACACTTCACTCAACGGATGGCTTACCACCGTCAATTCGTGGATCAGTGAAACATCACAGACCAAGGCAATCCACTCCGCCCTATCATCACATGCATTGGATCCTCGCTCTACAACGCTTCCATGCAAATACCTAACCGACCTACTCCCTCCACTTCAGAATCGAAACGGTTTTTCGATCAAAAACTCAAAACAATTTTCCAAAGAAATAACAGATACACAGATTGAAGATGATGAAACAATGGTGTCTTTCGATGTAGTCTCCCTTTTTACTGCTATTCCCGTCAAGAAAGCATGCAGCTGCATTCGCCGAAAACTTGAAAAAGACGACTCTCTACAATCACGAACAAACCTAGACATCGACGACATTATCTCTCTTTTAGATTTTGTCCTTTCTAATAACTATTTTATTTATAATGGTGACACATACAAGCAGATACAAGGATGTGCAATGGGAAGCCCTGTCAGTGCAGTGGTAGCCAACCTATGTATGGAGGAAATTGAAGAACTGGCCATCCAACTTACTACAGTGAAACCAAAAGTATGGAAACGTTACGTCGATGACGGATACTGTATCATTAAGACGAACGCTGTTTCAGATTTTCACAACACAATAACTCAGTCGATCCGAATATATGCTTTACTATCGAAAACAACGGAACATTAGCATTTCTTGACACACTGACTTCACGACAAAATGGTAGAATTCTAATTGATGTCTACAGAAAACCGACCCACACCGACCGATACTTAGATTTCAGTTCTCATCACGAGAAGAACCACAAGACGAGCACTGCACGCACACTAATCCACAGGGCAATGACATTGCCAAACACCGAAGAAGGAAAAATAGAAGATACTTAGATACTGAATACATTAATTAGTTGTCATCTTCTATTTTTGTCCTTAATTATTCACAGCTTCATGCATGTATATATATGTAGTCACACTTTCTTTTCCATTTATCTTCTTCCCGTTGAAGGCCACAGACTGGTGGCCAAAAGCCCGAAATAAAATATTTTTTATCAAAGAACGCTGTTTCCTTATTCAATTATACCTTTACCTGATCGCGCTTCATCCATATTTTTATGAAGACATTTAGTCACTTTATTCATAGTCTATATTGATAAATGGCCTGGAAACTCAGCAAAAGTCTTTGCTCTACCTTTTTGTTCACGTTTAATGGTATAATGAAGCACTTACCCAAAAGCAGCGTTTAGGTTCAATTGCTCAACTGTGCTATTTAAACATTAATGAGCAAAAAAACAGAAAGTTTTTCCACGGTGAGGATCGTCTTAAAATAAAATCACAGCTCATTATAGGCGCTTTGAAGTTTTTTGGGTTTCCAGACAATATTTTGATCGACTCTGCTTAATAACTTTTAAATATCCGTTAATGGAAAGACAATTAATACAATGGACTAATTTGGAATAATTGACTATAGCTGGTTGTTCAAATGTAGAGTGCTGCGTAGCTGGTAGCGCATTGTATATAGTGTTTTCTTTCCAAAAAAGAACTGACAACTTCTTTTTTCTAGATTGCCGTTGTCCCCGATAGCGCTGCAGCCAAAAAGATACCATCCGTTCCTGGACTTTTGGAATATCGTAAAGATAACAAGAAACTTTATGTAAGAGCAAATAAAACTTGGAAAGTAGTTGCTGAAGAGGACAAGGTACTGTATTTATTAACTCTAAATGGTGCGTTTTTATACAATTCGCATGCACGAGATTTCCTATTTGTAATCCTATTCGTCAATTACAATAGAATGATAGAGTGTATTTTGCCTTCCCCAGCAAAGTTTAGCTCTTTCTTAGACACACCTTAAGAGATTTATTAATTTACTTTCTTCTTTTTGTCTTCCATTTTTTTGTATATTTGTTTTTGGGAGGGTGGTTAGCCCCCTTGCTAGAAATATTGGAGGGACTATAGCTCCCATAGCCCCCTGTTACAACACCCTTTGCCCTCAATCTAAACAAACAATTTAAGAAAAAGCTTGAGAATCAAAATCAAAAGGTAAATTCATATTTGCTTTAAAAGACAGCGTGAAATGTGTTTGAGGTGATTGTTGGTAAGATAACCATTTTCTTTAGCCATATAAATTTCTCAAATTCTGTTTTGTCTTCAAAGGTGGTTAACATATTAAACACAAGTCTTAGTCGACTTGAGACGCGGTTGGAGAATCATTTATCTCGACTTGAGACGCGGTTGGAGAATCATTTATCTCGAGTTGAGACAAAGCTGAGAAACCTGAATCAAACTTTGCGTAAAGTCATAAACGCATTAACATCAGGTTAGTATTTATCCGAGTAAATCATGGAGTAATATAAGAGTAGAGTGCTGTGTAGGTAGTGTGTTACGATGTATAGGAAATCTTAAAGGTGCATGGTGAGCTGTTGAAACTTTAGAAAGCGAAATACTGTCGTTTTGGCTTTTATGGCTTTATATGACTATTTGGTGTATGACTGTTTTAGCATATTACTCTTTAGCATAACTTTAGTTCTAAAAATGTTAGTAGTCCAATTTAGTTATATTCTATCTTCCATTTTCTCTCTTTTTTTTTCATTCCGAACATAACATGTTCGCTCACTCGTGACATATCCTGGTCAACACTCGAAATAAATTTCATATTTCCGCACATTCATGTATTATTCTCTATATATACTTGAAATGTACAAAATATAGAAAGACTGGGGTACCGGGTTAGTTTTTCGGCGATTATATATTTCCAAAATTCTTAAATTGTTGTAGTAACACAAGTCTATAGAAAATCTATATCATGCTTTGTTAACGCATTTTTACCACTTATTTTGGTTCAATTCAAGTATATTTTCCCTTCCACTTTGCTTCATTCCGAACGTGTTAAGCAGAAAATAAAAGCGTCATTGTTACGTTTTTCCAACAAATTATTAACATCCTAATTAACTTTGTTTTGCCTTACAACGTTATTTAGATTTTTCATCGGTTATCTTAGTTGGTAAACCAGACTTTCGTCAACAAATTGAACAGTGGCTTCCTGTCAAGGCTCCTTGGCATCTTTGTTGGCGCACTTCTCGAGATGGATGGCTAGCAGCTACATTTCATTCAAAATGTAACAATAAAGGTGCCACCGTTACCATTGTTCGTGTGGGACAATACATCTTTGGAGGTTATAATGACCTCTCTTGGACAGGTAGGAGCAACACTGTTTTGGTTATGCCCTTTTGAGTAAAACGAGTTAATGTTCTTTCAAACTGAATGCAGCTTGATAATAAGATAGCCTGCGAATACAGCCGCCTCACATCGGGGCCTCTCTCGAGAGACGTCTGCGTTATGACAGTAAACATTCCGTACTGATGACGTAGAGTTCGTCCTGAATCAGGACGAAGCTGCTGATTGGCTTAAACGTCAATGCTCTGTTTCTGTTTTAAATAAGTAAATTCCGCAGCGAAAGCTAATTAGTTTTGTCCAAACAAAGAAGAACGGATAGCAATTCTTATACTATAAAATCCTCCGTGCAATATTGCACTAGAACAGACCACACGCTCTGTCAGTAACTAGTAAATCATTGCATTTCTTTCTCGGGATCGATGCTCCAAAGATAGCAATGATCTAAAGCCTTACAGAGATAATGGGTACCTTAGACGTGAGTGTTGTTTGATAAAATGATAAAGGATATTAAAGAAGGATATCTATACTAACTGGATAGGCGGGAACGATCTACCAATTGACCCTGTTTTACTTCATGTTTATTTTAACGCTAGATGGTCGATATATCACAGGTCAAGACCGCTGACCTGTTACAGACCCCACCGGCGGCCACGTTGTTTCACCCATGTTGTTTCACCCATGTTGGTTCACCCAAAAGAACGAAAACAACATGAACTAAATAAAATGAATTTGCTTCGAACGAAGACTGCAATATTCCACCAGGTTGGTCCAGATAGCTAGCTCGAGTTTCAAAGTTGGTTTTGCATGATTATGCAATTTCTGGTGCTTAAAATCATGGCTGAATTCGAGAATTCGGCCATTTCACCCCCGAACTCCTGACCCTGGCGTCCATCTTGTATTAGTATACGTAATCATATGATAGCGAGTACAATTAAGGATTTACACTACTCACGCCTTTAAAAACATCTTGTTTCATTACTTTACAAGAAACATTTTCACTCTCGGTGTTCTCTGTACTCATTTCAAAATATTTACATGGAATTTTTAGTTCATAGTGTGCCACAAGTCGTTGGAAATGTGAAAACTTTCCATTGCAGAATTGGCCGCCATTTTGAATTTTATTGTCAACATCGTTCCCAGCGCCTTCTCTATTTTTATTAATTGTACTGCAGTACAATTAATAAAAAAAAATTACTCCTCTGAACCAATCAGAATGTAGTAATTTTGGCATGCATATAATAAACACAATAATTATATTTATTATATGCATGGTAAAATTACTGTATTTGGATGGGTTGAGAGGATCTTTTGGGTGTACCAACATGGCTGCCAGTGGGGTCAAACCTCCGAAGGCGATTTGTTCTAGACCGCCCATCCAGTTAGTATAGAGATCAGCGATTATATGGCACAGGTTACTTCCGGTAAAATCGTGCGCTGTGATTGGTTTCTGACGTGAATTGGGAACGCCTCACGATTGAAAACAAACAACAAAATCCTAAAAACACAGCTTAAAAAACTTTTATTACCTCAAAACAACAAAAATATCTGAAATGGATGACTACTAACATTTTTAAAGTAAATTTTAATATTGAGACGAAAATAAACAGCAGAACCCTAGTTCTGCATTTTGACGAAGTTAAAGGAAGCGGAGACCAGGAAATACATGATTGATTTTTGAGTAAAAAGTGCCATATAATAAACTACTTAATAACCTCGACCGTTTTGTCTTTACTGTAAAGTATTAAACCTCGGCCTTGAACGTATTAACCTCGCTATCGCTCAGTCTAGACAACAAGACATTAGTTTGATATTGTACCGTAATGACCTCGCACACCGTTAAGTAGTTCATAATTTGGTATGAGAGTACTATTGTTCAACGTTTGGTTTGTAAAAAATATTTCAATAATCTAAAGGGGCTCGCCCTATTTTTAGCAATTCTTACAGAAACCTAGAATTGCACAAAATTTTGTAATAACGGATATATATAATATATAAAACATAAAATAGATACTAGAAACCTGCATAGAAGTACAGGTAATCAAAATTAAGGCGAGATTGAAGGGTATTGCAAATGTAACATCTTGATTTCTGTTGGCTTGGGAGTAATCAAGTTTAGACTAATTTGTGTAAAAAGTTACAGATTCAAAAATCTTCCATAGTTGTTAACGGGTTATAGGCCAAAGGCTTTCAACATTTCATTCAACATTATTGAATTCAACATGTTGAAAGCGTTTGGCCACCCTTGTTGAATGATGTTGAACGTTGTTGAATGGTGTTGAACGATATTTGAACATGTTCAAATTTTCATTCAACACGCGTTCTACATTTCTATTGTTCTCAAAATGTTGAAAGGTGTTGAACGCATTTGGCCACATTTCATTCAACTTTGTTAAACAGAGACATGCGCCATGCGGGATATTGTCAGGGTGAGAGCCTGGGGCAAGTAAGTTTTTAGGCTCGGTTTCCAGCCTTATTTCGGGCTGCAACCCGCCCCCGAAATCACGGCTGGGCTCGTGAGCTTGTCATTGTCAATTTCCACCAATCACAAACGCGCCTGCACATTTTCAGCAGGCATATATTATTGAACATTTGTATAAATTATCGTGACAGCCCAAAGGGGCGGTCAATGGAAAGCTAATAAGCGAGGCGTACGACCGAATTTTCGAAACTTTTGAAGATTATTTTTTTAAAAGATTTGCAACGTGAGGATTAGTGGCCAAGATGTGTTTGCCATTTAGCCTACTAGGTCAGGAAAATCACTGATCTTTCAGTCAGCGTCAATAGTTTGTTGATATCGTAAAACCTAACTCGAAATCAATCACAACTGCGATTTCGCCTTTGATTTCTTTCATGGAAGATGATCAGATGCGGTTTCTCAAGTCAATTTGAATCACGGCAGAGTTCGGCGACGATTTATAGAACGACGAAGATGTTAAAAAGCGAATTGAACCTGGTGAATGTCAGATTGTTTATTTATATTAATACCGTTTGTGCCTTCGTGAAATGGCGGGCCTAATTGTTGATTAAAGATGTCCATAAGAAAAGATTGCACCTTGCTTCAGTTCACGAAGCTCACTGAATTATAAGTCGTGTCTTTGCTGCATTTCTGCCATTTCAAACATCTGCGATTTATCGTTCACTGACTGTGTTTATAGTGTTGGTTGGATGAATAACAAAAATATCTTTGCCGTGTGAAAATTATGCATTACGTCACAGACATAACAAGCCGCTCACGCGTCCAGCCGTTCGTAGAGGGCGGGTAAAGTCCCGCGAGTTGAGATAAGGCTGGAAATCGAGCCTAGTAAGTTCTACTCGACAAAATGGCCAAAGTAGAAGTGCTAGCCGTAGAAAACGTACCCTGGGTGCCAGAGGTTCTTCCACGCTCGTAGGGACAATGGGGATACGGGAGGACGCCAGGCGGTAAATTCGCAAGGCGAGCGGGAAGAACCTCTGGAACACCGAGCCGTTTCTCTGATCGCGCCGAGCCAATGAAAAGGTTACGTTCCAAAATCTGGACGTAAGACGTTGATTGGTCAAGCGAAGGATCATTTTTTAACAATAAGTTTCATTGGCTATCGCACATCTCTAGTAATAACATGAGTAACATCGTCTAGAAAATGCAGTCATCAGCAGTGATTTCCTTGTATATATATATTAGGCTCCAAAAGAGAGAGAGAATACTAGTAATACTTACGCTTCACGTTGATATACAACTTACACTTTTTTTGGAATGCTTTTGCTCTCTCGCGAGGATTTTTTTGATTGCGTGGGAAAGTCTTGATTCGTTTAATATGAACTCAACGAGCATCAAAGCGACTCTACCTCCTTAATACTTTAGCTTCATTCAGCGACGAGACGTCTTCGTCATTGAAAATATATATAACAAACAACAAGATAGCATCGTTGAAATATATCCTGTAAGTATGTTGTTAGAAATTTATAAGCTTTCATTTGAAGTGTAGTTCAAGTCGTTCAAGTTCCTGCGTATCTGAAATTCTATAACCGAGTAAACCGACTTCATGCGAGACGTTAAGTAAATAAATATTTATTTATTATTGAGTGAACATTTTGGATTTGAAAAAGTTCCATATAACCCAGAAACATAAGCCATACATCAAAGGGAAGCTTATGAAATTTATAACAACATACGTACAAGATAGCGTTCAACAATGCATAGTTTGGAAGTTATAACTGTCTGAGTGTCTGCATGACAACTAACAGACGGCGGATTTGAAAGTTTATAGTAAATATCTGGCAGCGTCACGTCGCCCGAACTAAAATCAAACCAGTTTTATTAAATTTGAGCAATTTTTAGTGCTCTAATGTATAGAAGACTGTCGAGACGATAGCATTATTACTTGCTTGAGAAATACAAAATAGAGTTGACTCCGGATTGTTAAAATGTCATTAACCCGTACGGTCCTCGGGTAGGGCGGTTTCAAATTTCGAATCAAAACAGTAAAACTCGGCTCGGTGTTCCAGAGGTTTTTCGCGCTCGCCTTCCGGGTTGGCCCCTCCCACTTTACCGCCTGGCTTCCTCGTGTGTCCCAGTTATCCTCCACGAGCGTCGAAAAACCTCTGGCACCCAGGGTATAGAAAACGTTGATAAGGAGATGGAAATAAAGTAGCAAGAAAAAGAAACTAGATCCCAAGGATAGTGCAAAGTTTCCAGTCAAAGATAATAATAAGTTTTGCTACGTTTATGTATAAGTCAATTCCAAACATGACCACCCCACAGTTAATTCAATACAAGCCAAAACTCAAACAAACAAGCCAAAATAGAATCTCGAGTGATTCTTGAAGGAGTCATTTTCTCTTGTCAATAAAGAAAAAAAATGATAAACTCCGACAAACATGAATACTGACGTCTTTTGTGCACTTCGCATTCTGCTTCAGTCTTCATTAATACAACAAGATCAAGTTTTTTAACTCCTCAAAATTTTGGCATAAAAAGCTTGGCGCATCACAAGAATTCCGATATTAATACGTATCGTGTGATGTCCAGTCGGTCCAGATCAAAATTGAGTAAAATCTGCCATATGGATGTAAAGGTTCATAAATTTTTGTCGCCTTTACAAATTAACTGTTTTGTATTTATGATCGTCTGATGATTATGTTGCTAGCTTCACGTTATGAGTCTTGCAAATCGTCTGCCGAATCACGGGCTAACGGATAGAACGATTTGTAGAATATTTTAAGCATTCTACATTCACGTTTTAATAAACTATGGCCAGGGTTCTTTGTACAGTTGTTTATGAACACCAAAACAGTCTACAATCTCCAGTATACAGATTTTGTTATTAAGCTACTGCTCGAGCGCCACGCGTGTGAAATATATTAAATAAACACGAACCAACAACACTCTACTCACCGACTGGTCCGACTTCACAACATCGTCAACATGCTGTTGTGTTGTGAAATAATATAATGGGATTAATTATATGTTGATTTAAGCTGATTAGTAATGTTATCTCGGGAATATATATATTCTAGTCCTATATATATATATATAGTCCTTCTAGTCCTATATATATATATATATATAGGACTAGAAGAGTGAAATAGGATATAGATTAGCAGACGTGGAAGAACGAGGACCTTAATATATATTGAATGTATGACAATGGAGTATTAATAAAGAGAAAATAAAAGACACAATATTGGCGACGAGGATATGGCTGCCGCATTAGATTTGTCCGGTATATTCAACAGTTTAATCCACATGAGGATCCTGCACAGGGCCGGCGCGACCGGGGGGGTAAGGGGGGGGGGGGGGTATTTACCTCCCCAATAATTTGGCGAAGAAGTGCCCTTTTTTAGCCAAGCCCTGGATATTAAACAAAACGCGTGCGCGCAGAGCATGCATGCCTTTTTCAACTGGACTGGTTATGAACAAAATGTAGCCAAATATATAATATTCGTTATCTTCCCACGACCCAGGTAACAGACTAACAGATATTTGCGGAGACTGGGATAAGTTTTTTTATTTAAAAAAAACTTGGTTTTACGCGGTGTGATTGCGCAATCCACTCGTAATGTGCCCTTCGGAAATCGTACCCTCCCAACTCCTAGAAGCTCGCGCCGGCCCTGATCCTGCATCTTTAGCCACCAGATGGCATGACTGGCTCAAGCGATTTAAGCGTTTTGTCGTCGCAATGGATATTAAATACCCAACTCGCAAGCGTAGTTTACTCTTGTATCTAGCTGGTCCTGCCGTTGAGAAGGTATTCGACACCATTCCAGAGACTGGAGACGAGAAAGATTTTGACTTGACCGTCAAGAAACTCACGGAATATTTCGCACCGAAAAATAATATTTTATTCGAAACACATGTATTCCGCCAAGCCAAGCAACGCCAGGGTGAAACCCTCGACCAGTTCTACACGAGGTTGCGCCAACTAGCTAGTACTTGCCAGTTCACGGACGAGACGAATGAAATCAAAATTCAGCTAGTCGAACATTGTTCGTCAACGCGGGTCCGACGTAAAGCTCTTCGAGAAGAAGAATTATCCTTAGATGGATTGTTAAAATATCAAATATGGCCGAGCGCTGGAAACATCCGATCGCCATGCTGACGCGCTGGAAAAATCTCACTGCGAAAAGGCGGACGGTGTTAATTTGCTCAATCACAACAAGCAAAGCCAACGGTTTTCAAATAACACGCGGTCTCCGAAGAAAGAACCAGCCCAGCACTGTTTTTATTGTGGCGGTTTATACCCACACCCAGGTGGTAAAGAATCGTGCCCGGCTTTTGGAGAAACTTGTCGTAGCTGCGGTCGAAAAGGACACTTTCAAGAGGTTTGCCGCTCGAAAGCCATGAATCACAAACCTCCCCCGACCTACCAACGTAACCCATTCCAAAAACGAGTCAACAAGCTCGCTGGTAAAGACTCCACAACGACAGACGGCAATGCACCGCCGACAGACACGAGCACAAGTGACAGCGACAGTGAATACGCTTTTACCATCGACCCCTCTTCCCTATCTCCTACCAAGTCACCACCGATTGCCAGAATTAAAATCGCTGAGACCTATGTCCGTATCTTGATCGATTCAGGGGCCTCAGTCAACATTTTGGATCCACGAGACTACAGTGCAGTGTCACAGAAATTTGAAACCCCGTTAACACCAACCAACATACACATCAAAGCGTTTGGTTCTGACCGGCCAGTAGAACTTGCTGGCAAGTTTGAGGCTGTTATCGAAAGTAAGAAACGCATGACAATTGCAACGTTTTATGTTACGAAACACCAAACTGGTTCACTCCTCAGCTGCAACACGTCTAAGGAACTTGGACTTATCCAGTTTTCTGTCAACGTCCTACAAACCGACAGACATTGTCCGAAATCAAATATCAACAACGGAAACGCCCGCGAAATCAAGTCAACGGTGGGTTGCAGTCCCGAAATCAACGCAGATCGGGCTGTCAACACCAATGAGAACGCGAAGCTAAGCCATGCTAACCGTCAGCACGAGGCCGAACTTCGTGATAAGTACCCGAATGTATTTGAAGGAATTGGCAAACTTCACGGCTACGAGCAAAAACTGCACATTGACAATTCGATACCCCCTGTGTCGCAGACGCACCGCCGTACTCCGTTTCACCTACGTAAACAACTTGATAATTGGCTTAACGAATATCTTGATAAAGACATTATTGAACCTGTCACCGATGAAAGCACCGACTGGGTGAGTGGCTTAGTTGTCGCTCCTAAACCCCACAACTCTAAAGAGGTTCGAGTTTGCGGCGATTATCGACGAGCCAACCAAGCAATGAAGCGCGAACGCCATCCGATACCAACTGTGGATGAGCTCCTTGAAGACATGGCGGGCGCGACAGTTTTTAGCAAAATCGATCTTCGCGCGGGTTATCATCAAATTCCTTTGGCGCAAGAATCCAGATCTATCACCACGTTTATCACCCACCGCGGTCTTTTCCGGTTTAAAAGACTTCCTTTTGGTATTAACTCAGCAAGTGAAGTTTTTCAAAATGCGATCCAGAACGCCTTAAGAGGACTTGAAGGCACGCGCAACATCGCAGACGATGTGATTCTTTGGGGGAATAATCAACGACAACATGACGACCGTTTAAACGCTTTGTTCCAACGCCTAAATGAAAAGGGTCTCACAGTTAATGCCGACAAGTGTCTGCTTGGTCAAGCATCGCTATGGTTCTACGGTTACACCCTCACGAAAGATGGTCTTCGTGCAGACAAGAGTAAGATTGCTGCCATTCAGCATACCTCAGTACCACAGGACGTAAGCCAGCTTCGCAGCTTTCTCGGACTGGCAAACTATTGCGCTCGTTTTATTCAAGATTTCTCTACTATCACTACACCACTCCGACATCTCACCAAAAAGGGTGTCAAATGGTCTTGGACAAATGCACAACAAACGGCATTCGACAGCATCAAGACAGCTATCAGCCAAGATTGCATCATGGCTTACTACAATCCCGACAAAAAGACCAGGTTAACAGTCGATGCAAGCCCCTATGGCCTGGGAGCCATTTTGTCTAATGTTGAACAGGATGGTACAGTAAGAAACATCGCCTACGCAAGTCGTTCGTTATCCCCCACCGAGCAGCGCTACTCACAAACCGAACGCGAAGCACTGGCAGTTGTATGGGGCTGCGAAAAATTCCATATGTATCTGATTGGAACTCAGTTTGACCTGATTACAGACCACAAAGCCCTCGAGGTGATCTTCTCTCCCAAGTCTAAGCCACCAGCCCGAATTGAGCGTTGGGTCCTACGATTACAACAGTACGATTTCAAAGTCATCTATCGAAGAGGGGACGAAAATCCAGCCGATGTGTTATCCCGTATGCCATTGCCAAGCCATCGCACCAAACCCAGCATCGCTGACGAATATGTGAATTTTATCGTCCAGCATGCCGTTCCCAAGGCAATGACACTTCACGAAATCGCGCAGTCAACCCAAGAGTATAACGAGTTACAAGCCGTCATAGACGCAATAAAAACTAATCGATGGTACACAAAAACAAACAAGGCATTAGCTCCATTTTCAACAGTCCGCGCCGAGCTTACAGTAGCTCCAGATGGCGTACTTCTGCGTGGGCACCGCATTGTTATGCCGGAATCACTTCGACAACGAACTCTTGCTATTGCCCATCAGGGCCACCAAGGGGTGGTAAAAACCAAGCAGTTGTTACGTACAAAGACATGGTGGCCCAACCTTGACAAACAAGTAGAAACCATGATTAAAACATGTCTCGCATGTCAAGCCGTTGGACCTGAGAATCGACCACCACCGTTATGCGCAACTGAAATGCCTTCAAAACCCTGGAGTTCGCTTTACATGGACTTGTGTGGGCCATTTCCAACAGGGGAAAGCGTGCTTGTGGTAATTGGCGGGTACTCTCGTTTCCCTGAAGTGGATATTTTGAAGTCAACAACCGCTCCTTCCATTCTTAGCAAACTGGACCGCATTTTCGCAACTCATGGCCTACCAGAACAGGTTACGTCTGATAATGGACCACCGTTTTCCAGCCAAGAATTTGCAGATTATATGAAGCAGTATGGCGTGAAACACCACCACCATGTCACCCCACTGTGGCCACAAGCAAACGGCGAAGCGGAATCCTTTATGAAACCGCTCAACAAAGCCATACGCACGGCTCATGCCCAAGGAAAATCTTGGCAGAAAGAACTACCCAAGTTTCTCATGAATTACCGTACAACCCCACACACCACTACGAAAGTTGCCCCCTCGGAATTATTATTCAACCGTGTTGTCAGAAATGGTCTTCCAACGCCACCAAACCTTCCAATCAGTCGCCCACAAGTTCATCTGGACGCGAAGAACCATGATGTCAAGCGAAAAAGAAAATCCAAAGAGTATATGGATCGTAAACGACGAACACAGCAACCGGACATTCAAGTTGGCGATGTCGTGCTCGTTAAACAATCCAAGCGTAACAAGTTCACAACGAGATTCGATCCAAAGTCATACAGAGTGATTGCAATAAAAGCATACATGGTAACAGCCAGACGATCTTGTTTTGGGTTAACTCTCACGATTAACTACCAGACTCGACGGTGCAAATGAGCCCTGAAATCGTGTGAATGAGAGTGTTCCTGCGGAGGTGGCTACAAGCCACATCGATGTCACATGAAGGTTACGAACCTTCCTCCACGCCTGATAAGACATATGAGAGTGCAAAGGGTTCACTGAATGACCTTATGAGATAAAATTGATGAAACAACGAGGGTAACGCTGTGATGTGACGAGCCCGCAGGCCGTGAGAAGACTCACTTCTGAACCTCACCGGGTGTTTGCCCAAATCGGAGGTGGACCTCCGGCTTAACGTCCTTATCCGAGAAGACGACGCCAAACCCGAAGACTTGGCGACTTTCAATAAAAATTCTAAAAAGGAGATCCCCATGCGGCCCCCTGCAAGCAGGTTCCGCCGGCGCTATCTCCTACACACAACCTAATTAAAACAAATAGCTCAAAGGACCCAAACCGGAGTATGAGCCACGACATGGACCCGCCTCAACTGATACCGAGCGGTACGAGGAGACGCCTAAAAAGTCGGTCTTTCCTGGGGCCCATGTCTAAAAAGAGGCTAGGAGCGGGTTTCGCGTTAAAAACGTTAAAAAAGGCCCTAGTGGCTATCGTAAATCACGATGGAACTCGAGAGAACCATCTAGATGAACAGAACCGAAGATGCCGGAAGCGAGCCACACACTATCAAAAAGCGTTACGCGGCTATGACGCAGCTGCATGCGTAGCAGGAACCGGAAGGAAGACTTAATCGCACGGATGGCCGTATCCGAGCATGGAACCAGTCCATCAAAACGGAACTGGTTTCGGGTGAGCCATATACGATGTCGTATGATACCCAGTAAGGCCGAAAACCCAAGAGGAACGCTTGAGCCACGACCATACCCCACCAAAACGTCACACGGCGACGGACGAGCCAAGGCAGGATCAAATCTGCGAAGGGGACAGAGAAACCAGTCGATCACCACTTGCGCAAAAGGACACTCGGTAAACAGATGGACGAGGTCCTCGGCGGCGCCACAAAAACAAAGAGGACCGACGTTCATACCGAAACGGATCAGCCTATCGGCAGTCGGAAGAATTCCATGGGCGATTTTCCACGACGTGTCTTGGACAGGGCGAAGATAGCGCCATAAGCCCAAACAGGCCCAGACGTACTTCCAATTGACCATAAGACCCCAGCCCCTGTACTTTTCCACACAGCGATGCTGGGTTACAGCAGCCGTACCGAGAATGGAATAGGCCGCACTAGCCGAAATATCACTCAGAGGGATCGGGTCCCTTGGCCGGCAAGGAACAATCCACTGACCGAAAGCACGGCAACCCCCCATGGCAAACCAGGCCTCCAAAACGGAACGGTAGAAGGTAGGCAAACGTCGAAGAGTTGCAGGGGTGACATTTCTCATATCGAATACACGGTCCACAGGATTAGAGAGAAAAACACGGCGAAGGTAAAAGGCAAAGAAACTTTGCCATCCCCGGTGTTCACCACAGAGAAATCGCTTGACCCACTGGGCGTGGAGCGATCTAAGCTTACGGGAGATGTCAACAACGCCAAGACCCCCACGCTTAACGAGCTGGGTCACAGACGTCCGGGCAAGCCCTTCGCGCTTTTTGGCCCAAACAAACGGGAAAATAATTTTATTGATGCCGGAAACGACCGAATCAGGCATCACCCGCACTGAGCCCAAATACCAAAAGGTGCTCAGACCGAGCATGTTGGTTATCAAAGCCCTACCCTGCAGAGATAAGGTTCGATGTGACCAGGAAGCGAGGACCAATTCCAGCTTCCTAACTAGCGGACCCCAGTCCTCCTTTTCATCGTTTGCTAAGCGGCTTCCCAAGGCAGTGATATGCGAGGCAGACCAGCGAAGCTGAACTGGGTAAGTTGTGCGAGTTTTCCAGGGACCCAAGAGGAGACCATAGCACTTGCTGAGATTGAGCTTCGCTCCGGAAGCAGATTCGTAACGGCCGAAAAGTCGAAACAACGCTAGGATAGACTCATCCGAGGCTACCAGCGAAGACGTATCATCAGCATACTGAGCGAGTTTGATGCGTTTCTGGCCCTCCGGGAGAGGAAAACCGTCAATAGCAGCATCCGCGCGGATGGCACAAGCTAAGGACTCGGCTACGAGGACGTATAATAGCGGCGAGAGGGGGCAACCCTGACGTACCCCCCGAGTAACCGGAAAGAACTCGGAAATGAAGCCGTTGACGTTGATGGCTGAAAACACCTCAGAATACAAAAGGCGGACCAAAACCCATTTTGGAAAGAACTTTCTCCATATACGACCAATCAACCCTATCGAAGGCCTTCTCCTGATCCAAGGAGAGAATTGCAGCGGGAACATTCTCAAGGTTGGCATAATGAACAACATCATGGAGTAGACGAACATTCTCACCCATAAACCGCCCCGGAATACCACACGACTGATCAGGGGAGACCACCGAAGCAATAACCCGAAGAAGGCGGTTAGCCAGCGCTTTGGCCATAATTTTATAGTCAGCGCAAAGAAGCGTAATTGGGCGCCAGTTAGTAGTCTCAAGGGGGTCCCCCTTCTTGTAAAGAAGAGTAATAACACCCGAGCGCTGAGACAGAGACAGCTTACCATCCTGATAGCAGGCGTTAAACACCGACACGAGATCAGCGCCCAACAGGCCCCAAAAACGAACATAAAATTCCGCAGGAAGGCCATCAAGACCGGGCGCCTTTTTAGTGGCCATCTGCTGAAGCGCGAGCTTACATTCACCCTCAGTCAAATCCCCCTCACAAAGCTCCGCGTCGGATGGGGATAAGTGCCGTTCTAGCTTCTCAAGGAACTCAGGTTGCGCTGATTCCGCTAAGGGTTCAGAAGAGAAAAGAGAGAAGTAATAGTCTCTCCACACTCGCAAAATGCCGAGAGTACTGGAGGCAATCGTGCCGTCCGGACGCTTGATCTCACTAATGAGGCGTTTCTGACCTAGGTCTTTCTCCTGGCGTAGAAAATACGCGGTAGAGGATTCACCTTCCTCCGCCCAACGAATACGCGCGCGCACCTAGGCGCCCCTAGCATCAGCGCGAAGCGCTGCAGCAAGATCAGCTTTTGCCTCGTCAAGCTCGAGCGAAACCAGGTCGCCGTTGTCCACACGCCGCTGCAAATGACAGACAACGGCATTAAGTGCCTTCATTGACTGCCGGACAGATTTGGACCTCTTACGAGAAAATTCGCGAATGACACGTTTTAAGCGGGTTTTGCCGGCATCCCACCATGAAGCAAGATGATGGAACCGGCCTTTCTCCTTCTGCCAGGCCACCCAAAAATCGTTGATCAGAGCGGAAAACGCCACGTCCTGCAAATGTGCGCAATTGAATTTCCATAACCCGCGCCCCCGTTCGACCTGCGAGGGGAGATTAATCGTAAGAAACAAGCAGGAGTGGTCGGACCGAAAAAAGGGGGAAATATTTACTGACTTGACTAACCCAACTAGTCGTTGTGGCATCCAAATCATATCAATCCGAGAACCCTGCGCCCCATTGGGACGACGCCAAGTAAACTCGGACGCTGCTGGGTGTTTAACCCGCCAAACATCACACAAATCGTTGGACGACATTAAATCGTCCAGGGCGGAAGACCAGTTGTAAGCCCAAGGCGACGATGGATTACACCCAAACCGATCAACAAGAGGGTCAACCACCGTGTTAAAATCACCACATAAGAAAGCAGGGACATCCGGGTCCAGGATTTGGTAGAAGGACTCAAAAAAGGGCGAGCCGTCTTTTTTAGTATTCGGCGCGTACAGACACGCGACCTGAAAGTTAAAATTGTCTTGGCAGAACTCCGCTACAACTAACCTGCCATGATCGTCCCTCCAACTCCCCTGTACGCTATAGCGCGGAAGGTACAAAATTGCAACTCCACAACTTCGAGCTGCACCGGGGGACGATAAACATTGGTAATTATTTATATTATTAATATTAATGTTATTTTTGTTAAACCATGCAGAAAACTCTGCTTCCGAAGTGGAATGTGTTTCCTCCAGACAAACAATATCCGGTTTAAAACAATTAAGCCAAGACATCAATGTCTGGCGGTGATCCAAAGCCCGAAGGCCTTGAACGTTCAAGGACACTACCGATGTAGCCATTAGGAGGATGGGGGTGGAGGGGGACGAGGAAGCAAATGCTGCCCCGGGGCACGCCCATCACGGAGATTACCAGACTCAGTCAGAAGTGGAGAGACGACCTCGTCGTCACATAGGTCCGGCAAAGCCTGGAAACGGTTAACAAGGACAGGACCGCCGGAAGAGGTTTTCTCGATCGGAGACCGGCTACGATCCCGGACCGAGCACTGGGCGGAGGGACTTAGTTCCCGAACATGAGACTGTTGCCTTTTATGGGTAGAGGACTTACGCTTAGTAGTTATTCCCTGTCCGGGCAGGCCAGATCGCCACGCGGCGTCATCCACGGATGAAACAGGCTGCTGACCATGGTCATGGTCCGAGACCTCAGACGGGGTTTCAGGAATGAAAGCACCCTCGGAATCCGTAGGAAGAGCGAGAGTCTCAGGAGAGAGATTCTTCTCCAGGAGCTCAACTAAGGGCAGGGCCACGTGACCCTGCTTGGATTTCTTAGGGGGAGGAGGATCCTCCCTGTCCGAACCATCATAAGATGAGTGGAGAGCCACTTCAGGCTCGTTAGAAACGGCCGAAAGAAAAGTTTCCATCTGCTGCTCCCCAGCGGGGCCAGAAGCAGAGTTACCGGTAACCTCCAATGGAGGAACGACATGGGGTTCATTGCCCCTCTGTTCAGTGGAGGGGGGATCAGACGCACCTTCCACCGGCGGATCAACAGACGGGGGAACCAACCCCCCCGGAGTAGTTGCTCTAACAGAAAGTGAACCTCCTGCCGCGCGATTGTCCGTTGGGGCCACAAACCCCCCTGAGGTTAGCGGACCGTGCAATGGCGGTGGAGCCCCACCACCAGTGGGCTGATGCTCATGTGAGGGAACAAACTCCCCTGATGCAGGCTGCTCAACAGATAGAGGAGCATCCCAAACCCCAGGGCGATTCTCCTGCTGCTGCTTACGCGGACACAGGGAAGACTGGTGACCTGGCACCCCGCACCTAAAACAGGTACGAACCTGGCCCCTGTAAAAAACAGGGCACATATGCCCTCTGATCCGAACCTGGGAAGGTATGGGCGCATTGATCTCCATACGGACGGATCTCGTTCCAATAGGTAATCCGTGATAAACCTCCTGCTTGACGTTGAAGATCTTGCCATAGGCCCCCAAAACTAATTTAATGTCTTCATCCGGGATTCCATACGGGAGGCGAAGAACGGTTACCCATTTGGAACTGGACAAAGGAGCAAACGTTACAGGATGACCTCTAAAGGTGAGGCCAGCACTAATAACCTCCTCCATTAAGGCGGGGGAGGGAAAGGTGACACGCACCTTGTTAGCGGCTACGAGCTGCAAGCACGTAAAGCGGGTCAATAACCCCCGCACCTGGCGTTCAAAATCCCCAACCACCTGAGCGATCGTCGCTGGCGCGTCCCTTAAAGCCAACTCCGGCAGGGTGATAAACCCAGAACGGTTGGCGTATGGCTGAGCCATCACAGAAAACACACAAAGGAGAAACAGTAAAAAATAAACAAAGGAAAGGAGAAAACTCACGCTCCTCCACAGCCTAGGTGGAGGACCCCCGTCCAACTCAAAGGGACGACCAGAGGAGAGACCACCACGCAACGGCACCGAACAGAGGTTATGTCTAAAAGAAAAGGGAATTGTGTTGTGAAATAATATAATGGGATTAATTATATGTTGATTTAAGCTGCTTAGTAATGTTATCTCGGGAATATATATATAAATAGGATATAGATTAGCAGACGTGGAAGAACGAGGACCTTAATATATATTGAATGTATGACAATGGAGTATTAATAAAGAGAAAATAAAAGACACAATACATGCCAGGCCATATTAAAGTTGAATGTAAAGCTTTTAATATTAATTCACGCCTTCCGCTAGGCAGACAATAAATCTTTTCGTCCAGACCATATTTAATTAGCCATGCAGCTAAGTCTAGATAGTCGTTGTTTCGAGAAGATTGATCGCTCCTTTGTGTTTCTCCGCCATTGTTGTATTCGCCAGTTGCAACCAAAACCACGCGTGCGCAGTGCTATTCTAATCTATTCCGGAGGGAAACTTCTTTCATTCCCAATATATTATTAAGATATAAATTATTATGCATTCAAGAAATACCCATAGATAAGATACAGACCTGTCTGTTATCACTCTTTAGGGCTTAGAGATTTAAGCGACATAAATATTTGTCGTATATGAAAGACTAATACTAGTGTCTCTAGTGAAAGTTTACACAATATATCGTCTCATCACAAACAAGTATTAAATTCCGTCGCAAAACCGATAAACCGCCCCCCCCCCCGTAATGTTCACTCGCTGTATCGTGTGAATTTTGCACTAAAAACGAGAATCGAAGGAACCCCAGGATGGCAAGCACTGCGACACAGCGTCTTCTTTGATATAAATACATTTTCCATGTTCATTCAAACTAGTTTTGCCGCCTAGGCTCGATTCCAGCTTTTGCAGTAGCCCGCGTTCAATTAATTGTCATTCATGAATGTTGAACGATATTGAATTCATTTGGCCACTCGTGCTTTCAACATCATTCAACATCGTACAACAACCTTGAATTAATTTTGAAGTTTGCAGCTCAGAATTTCAACCTAAGACAATCGAGGCTAAAAATAGCGCGACATAGCCCCAGGTCTTTAATTTTAGTATTTGAAAACAGTTTGCAACTATTTGTTATTTTCTTTCGTTTTTAGGATCAGGTTGTTATAAATCAAGCTCGAATGCGTTTCTTTTCTCCCTCCGAAATAAAGACAATTTGAAGCCATTTAAAGCTCCAGTCTACCGAAACAGTCAGAGCGCAATTTGCGATAATTCTGGTTATGGACCTATCTTTGGAGGAGGTAACGATCTCAGAATCGCCAACAATGCTCACTCGTCAACAAACTCTTACACAACTTTTGGTCACACATACCAACCTCCGTCTGGCTACAGCTATCCTAGCAGCAACACCCGAGCTCTCTTGGCTGGCAGTTATTATTTCACTCCATCTGAAGTAGAAGTCTTTTACTTCGGTTAAACTGTCAACCTCCTTTAAAGAATTACTAAAATTAAAGTAAAACATGCATTCTGGTAATTAAACAAATGTTTGTAAAGTTGATTAAGGTAGAAAATAGTACTCGCACATTACTACATTGCATCGTCTGGAAAAAATCTTCCCATTCACTTTGTTTAAAGTGCATCTAACTCTTAAATTAGTTTTAACGCTTTTCAAAAATTTCTGCATATCTATGTACCGCAAAGTTCCAAAAGTAATAACGCCTTTCTAAACGCTCGTTTGCACAGGCGATTTTTGCGGTGATTTTTCTCCTCCTGACTGATGCGATCGAATGGATTGACTTACGAATGTATTGCATGGACATTTGTACACCAAAATTGTCAACTACATACTTCAGGGCTTTGTAAAGCCATGTTTTATTACCAAAGGTATATAGATAGTTTTATAATGATGTTATTGATTGATTTAGTTGGGTTTTTACGAGTTTTGTAATATAGGCAAGTTTATCGATTAACGGGCAGAGTAAAAAATTACAAAATAACATGTTTTACTGCTAAATAATACCAACAAATGCAATTACAGTCTTCTTTATCTGATACCAATAGCAGAAATATTTTTAATGTGGCTTTTTCCCTCTCTTTTCCTGCTACGAAAACATACAATTTTTTTGTGGCGGCCATCTTGGTGCTCCAAACTCCTCATGCATCTCCGGTGGCTTCATTATTGGAGCTGGATGAGCAATCCAGTTATATAAAGATCAGTGGTTTAAGAGGGAAATGTTTTCTATGTCGTGTAACATGCGCTCAAAACTGATTTCTACTGAATATTTACATTTGTAATTATAATTTTTTTTTATCTTTTAATGTTTCTCGTCCCCAACCACTGACCTATATATAACTGCACTGCGGGTGCTGCCCAAAAATGTGTCCCCATTTTCATTTTCAAAATGGCGGCATTTATCAATTATGGGTCCTTTTCATAGAGATTATAAATTATAAGAACTAGAAGGGGTATTGGGGGATAGTTTCAGTCAAACGCGGGTAACCAATTGAATGCTGCCATTTTGGGTAAGTTGGGGGCAAAAATTACAAACCCGGATGTAAACCACCCGGTCCCAGACTCCGTACCTGAGGCTGGGTTTAATTTAATTTACGTGATTATCCCGCCATATATATTTATGGAAGAAGAAGAGTCAATAACTTCCTAACTACGCATTGTTGAAACACATCGTGTACGTATGTTGTTAACAATTTCATAAGCTTTCTTTTGATGTATAGTTTAAGTTTCTGTGTTATCTATAACTTTTAAAAAATGTTCATAACATTCAAACCAATACCATTGTTCGTCAACGCAAAACAAACTTCACCCAAGCCAGCGACCAAAATAACAGACTTTTCCCTAATTTTAAAATAGTTTCCTTTAAGCTAGAAATTTAAAGTCCTAAGACAAATAGAACTTCACAGGTTCTTAGAAACTACTGTATGATTTAAAAAAAAGACAGAACAAAAAAACAAAGTTTTTCAGTCCCAAAAATGGCAAAACAAATCTCAATTATTAAGTTCGATCTCATCACCTCATCCGGGACTCCTTATTTTGCCCCAACTTGCCAAAAATGGCGGCCTTCAATTGGTTACCAATTTTATCCCCTAATACCCCCTCTAGTACTTATAATTTATGATCTCTATGGTCCTTCTGCTAATGGTAGCGACCACTGACATGCACTTATCGCAGGAAAAAGTAATATTTATGTAATATAAAGCGATTTTCTTACTCGTTCGGTGCGAGGCGTTAGCCAGAATAAAATACTAAAGACAAATTCAGACAGAAAGAGTTAATTGCATGCACGGTTGGTCATTGTTAATTTTATTTATTGTGGAACGACTCAAGAGGCCTACTGCCTTACTAGTCTGACCAAATAGGAATATCAGTAGAACATGATCTCGAGTTGGTGTAAACAAAATATTTCGGTGGTTTTTCCATGTATACTATTTATGTTTGTTGCCAAGCGGCCCGGGACGTTTTCATGATAAGAGTCTTATTGCAGTTCTGAACTACAATAACTCCTAGACATTTACTGTTCTAGCTTTCTAACAGTCAAGTGAGTTGACTGGACGTTTCGGCCGGCGTACGGCACGAACACTTGGCAAAAAAATTAGTCGAGGAGGAGAAGCGAGAAAAAGTCGACCACGTAGCACCCCCACTACACAATAGTTTTGACTCCAGATTATAATAGGCTGATACCCATAGAACATTGCTAGGTCAGTTGTACTCACGGATTGTGGGGTCAGTGGCCTGCTACATAGAGGGGGTGGGTGGCCCTTTCATCGACAGACTTAAAGTGCACATGAAACGAAAATTAAGTTTGTCTTATCTGAAAGAACACTTAAAATTATAGTAACATCTTTTGCAGTTTTTCGTTTCCTTGCTTCGTTGTTGAGATATTTCAGTTTGTTTGATATGTAAATTAAACAACTTGACGTCACATAATGCATAATGAGTTATCAGAGAAGGTTATATATCTTTGCTATTATCAAACCAAACTTAATTGGAAGGAAGTATGTGCGTGTGTTTCTCTCACAACGGCAAACATGTAGAATTTTCAAGTGATTATGTTTGATAATAGCAAAGATATATAACCTTCTCTGATAACTCATTATGCACATGTGACGTCAAGTTGTTTAATTTACATATCAAACATACTGAAATATCTCAACAATGAAGCAAGGAAACGAAAAACTGCAAAAGATGTTCGTCTATCATTTTAAGTGTTCTTTCAAATAAGACAAACTTAATTTTCGTTTCATGTGCACTTTAAGTCTGTCAATGAAAGGACCACAAACCCCCTCTATGTAGCAGGCCACTGACCCCACATTTTCTGAGTACGACTGACCTAGCAATGTTCTATGGGTATAGACCTTATTCAAAAATGGCCGCAAAATTAAAATTATTTTATATACATATAAATTAGCCCTTATGAACTCGTTTTCATGTGGGAAATTCAAAATAATTTTTACTTTAAAACGAGGTCATAAAGGCTAATTTATATGCACATAAAATAATTATAATTCGGCGGCCATTTTTGAATAAGGTCTATCAGCCTATTATAATCTGGAGTCAAAACTATTGTGTAGTGGGGTTGCTACGTGGTCGACTTCTTCTCGCTTCTCCTCCTCGACTAAATAAAGAAGACTGTCAATACATATGGTCATGGAAATCTACAAACATTTCGTTTTATGAAGCCGCCAGCTCTATAAAGAATCGCTGAAGATCACGAGAAAATCGTAGAAAAGCGAGGCGTAGTCGAGTTCTACTTAACAGAGTCTTTATCAACCTTTTCCAAGTGTTGTTATTTATAACTCGATAAAGTCTTCATATTAGAAGACGAAAGCTTTCTGACTGATGGGTTTTGACGGTCTTCCACTGCCCCAGTGTGGTTAGTTTGTCGGCCGGCTTTCTTGTCTTAATGACGGGAAAATAGACGGACGAATTGAAGATAGAAAACACGTCGTTTACCGGATTTAAAAACACCTGACAACTGACAAGTTTCTCGTCTGCTAATATAATTCGACTGAATACCGAACAAAATATATACAGGCAGTTTTAAAAACATGTGTCCATCAGTCCGGTTCTTAGGTATCGGTCAGCGACCTTGGTAGAACGTAACGGAACTTGTCGTCGCATTATTTTACGGGAACGGAACGGAACGACACTTTCTTTGTCGGAGTGCATATAACTGCCAGTAATGATAATTCAATAATACTGCAGGATATCTATTAAATAAAGAAACTTTATACAAATAAAAACACACAACTGCAAATCGCCAAAACGTCTATAAAACAGTGTTTAGAACTGTCTGTCGACCAACGTCGTACTCAGGATCTTATCTCCGAGAAGAAAACGCCGACCGGAAAAAATGACACTTTAGCTATTTATAGCCACAAGAACTAAAAATAGATTAAACTGCGTGGGAAAAGGATGGAACAGAAAAACTGTTTTTTTAGACAAAGAATACAACAAACGTTTACATTTATCAGTTTTAAGATTTTTATATCATGTCAAGTAAATTCATAAACCGTTCTTCTTTCTTAGATACCGTGAATAAATTATATTGTTACCAATGTCACCTCCCCCCGTAACAAATTTCCAGCCATATATTAGATGGCGTTTTATGGTCATTTTTGGTAACCAAAATAAATGTAATCCTTTTAGAGACTCTTTTGAAAACAAAAAAATTGTGCATAAGATGTCTGTTGTATATTTGCATGTCATCAGTAGAGCGAATTTGCCCATCCAGCAAAGTTACCCAATTACTAAACCGGGGGACATCATGTATACCAGTCTATTCGTAACCGTACTAGTACTACAATTACGTTTTATTATATAGCATGCTATCGGATATGAGCTTTTGCGTAATCTGATTGGTTCCCTACTACCAGGCTATCAGCTCATATCCTGCTAGTAGAGGAAAAACAAGATGGCGGCATGTTTTTTTAAACTGCCGAAAAGAGTTGAAATTGACGGGATTTTATACAGAAAAACATCAACACCCTCAAACAAATGTGTAAAAAAACAACATTGTGTAAAAATACATTAACAAATACACAATTTAGCATGTCAAATGGTAAAATTCACCGAAAAGTTACGTCTTTTTACTTCAAAAACACGACTAAATTAGCGGGTTGATATTAATTTGTTGCCAAACAAAGAAACTCACGGTTAAAATCAAGCTTACAACACACATTTCGTAGGAGATCACCAGTAAAGAGACTTTTTTTATTTAGATAAGCATTTGGAGTAGTAAAAAGCATGTTCTTTTTCAAAAACAACCAACTAAGTAATTTAGTTTCACTGCCGAAGGTGTTTCAGTTTCATTTTTGCATGAAATCCAAACCTTTTTCACGACTGCAACGCTAATATAAACAACTGACCCACCTTTTGACTTCATAAAGGTACCTTTTAATCTTTTTTGTTGATCTGCTTAACACATTTTTTGCCTCTCGAGTAACATTTATACAACATTTCGAAGCTGTTTACCGAACAGCTCAGCGAGAAACTCTGTGAATGCATCATTACGCATGGCGGAAGTATTAGTTGCCTATGCCGGAAGTTTGTCGTTTGAAACATTTCGCTGTAATTTTGTCTCTTGTACAGTGCTTGGCTATATAATAAAACAGTTATACCATTCGCTCTCGTCGTATACGAACTAATAGCCAACTTGGCGAAGCGCCTCGTTGGCTATGAGCTCATATACGACTCGAGCTCATGGTATAACTGTTAAATATTTGTCAAATAAAAAGATAATCAGAGTTATATCTCTTAGAAATTCAACTCAACTGAACTTAAAAAATCCCACATTCCTGAGCGTTACAGCATCAAATTACATTGCAAACATTAGCAGCGTTCCGTTCCGTAAAATAATGCGACGACAAGTTCCGTTCCGTAGAATGGACCGAGACCTTCACCATTACCAAAAGACACATAAATGCCGCCATTTTGAAAACTATTCGGGGGACACTTTTCCTATCTCAAAGGTAATAGGAGCACGCAGTCCAGTTATATATAGGTCAGTGACCGAAACCGATATAATAAATACCAAATCTTAACTTGACTTTGAGGCCTGTGAATAACTGAAGATATAGCGTTTCAGATATAGAGAGTGAAGTTTACTCGTTTTGAAATCTACGCGACATTGAGAAAATCTCGGTGAAACATGATGAAATCTCGATGAAACGAACAAAAAACAAACGAACGAATGATTGAATGAATCAACGCAACACTACCTGACAATCTGGAACAAAATAATGGGTAACATCCTTTGACAGCGTCAATAAACTATCACCTGTAATGTCATGCATGTAAATTTATTAGTTTTTTACAAGAATATACAAGTATTACAGTCATTTGCAACATACTTTTCACCAAAAGTTTGGCCTCACAATGCAACGTAATGTCTCACAATGTAACGTATGGTCTCACAATGTAACATAATGTCTCACAATGTAACGTAAGGTCTCACAATGTAACGCGAAGCCTCACAATGTAACGCAAGGTCTCACAATATAACGTAAGGTCTCACAATGTAACGTAAGGTCTCACAATGTAACGTAAGGTCTCACAATGTAACATAAGGTCTCACAATGTAATGTAATGTCTCACAATGTAACGTAAGGTCTCACAATGTAACGCAAGGTCTTAGAATGTTATTCATGTTAGCTAACACAATGTTGTTCATGCTACTGTAGCTAGCACAATGTTGTTCATATTGGCCAACACAATGTTGTTCATGCTGATCAGCACAAACGTTGTTCACGCTGGCAAAGATAGAAGCTTTAATCAAACTCATTAAGTAATACAGTACTACAATAATAACAACAGATCACAATACATTACAAACAGTAAAAGATGAGTTTGATAAGGGGCTAGCGAACGGACACGAGGTCCCAACTAGGCAAACCCCGTACATAAATCAATAAATTCAAGACAATACACATAATGGTCCGCTATTTACTACTATACAGAATGCGCCATTATCCGCACCTGACGCCGAACTCAGTCTCCTACACCGAAATCAAAACGATCTGGGGTGATCCCGACGTCAAGTACTGAAAACGACACATCCTGCTATTCCTGCGTCTTGCCTAAAAATCTCAGCAGCAAAAAGGTCTGTAAAAGCAATGTTGTTTAAGCCTGTTAACAAGCCGTTTTAAAAAATGCTCTGCCTTTTGGTAAATTAATTATTATAGGGTTGTTTGGGTGTCTGCAAGCAAACCACATTTCGCCAGCGGTTCACAAAAGAAACGGAAAATACTTTGAGTAATCCTAAATGACAACCCACAAAATGTAGCCTCGTACGTGCGGTCATCTTTTCAAGAAACAAAATAAAATCCGAAACAAAAAACTGCGCATGGGTCAAGTTTTTTTGTTCAAAATAATTCAAACGTGTTCCTACCAATGCAACCTCGTTTCAGGGTCAGACAGACAAATAGCCAGACAGACAAACAAACAAACAAACAAACAAACAAACAAACAAACAAACAAACAAACAAACAGACAGACAGACAGACAGACAGACAAACAAACAGACAGACAGACAGACAGACAGACAATAATAATAATAATAATAATAATAATAATAGAAGCTTTAATCAGACTCACGAAGTAATACAGTACTACAATAATAACAACAGATCACAATACACTACAAACAGTAAAAGATGAGTTTGATAAGGGGCTAGCAAACGGACACGAGGTCCCAACTAGGCAAACCCCATACATAAATCAATAAATTCAAGACAATACACGTAATGGTCCGCTATTTACAGTTTAACTCATTCCTGTCCAAGGACTTTCCTAGAGGTGAATAAAATCGTCTGGCGTTAGCCAGAATAAAATACTAAAGATTGATTCGGACAGGAAAGAGTTAAGCTCTCGTTCCACATGTCAAAGTATGTTTACTTACACAAGTTTCACTAATCCAAGAACTGCAGTAGTATATGGTAAATATACTGTACAATTTTACAGGATACCGGATACTACGGGATAGCGGAATTTTACTGTGTACCAGTATCCGGAACATGCGTTAAATTTGTTCTCACTAAACGTTCTTTTATAGAGTAGAGGAATTACGTTGGGTAGTTATAAAGCTGATGGATATTGCAAGGAAATTAAAGTCAAAACGGACAAGTCAAGGTAGATTCTCTTTCTATAGATTCCAGTACTAACTAAAACTCTACAGTCGACTTCACATGGTTGGTTGACATACATGTCAGTCCGCAAACTATACATTAAGAGCTTTATGATTAGTTAGTTTAGGATTTTCAAATTGAAGTTAGTAAAGTTTTCTTAGTTCTTGCTGTACAATATATCGTAAGTTGTTAATACTCAGAAGGACTTTTAGGTCTGGTTATAGGACTCGAGTCCACAAGCTTCCGAATGCTGGCATGCAGACGCTCTAACTATAGAGTCATTTGAATCAGACAATCAGACAGACAGACAGACAGACAGACAGACAGACAGACAGACAGAAAGACAGACAGACAGACAGACAGACAGACAGACAGACAGACAGACAGACAGACAGACAGACAGACAGGCAGACAGGCAGACAGACAGACAGACATGCAGCCAGACAAACAGACAGACAGACAGACAGACAGACAGCCAGACAAGCAGCCAGACAAACAAACAGACAGACAGACAGACAAAGCAGACAGACAAACAAACAAACAAACAAACAAACAAACAAACAAACAAACAAACAAACAAACAAACAAACAAACAAACAGACAGACAGACATAACGCGAGCATTAAAATGATATATAGTTTGTTATCTTTTATGTTGACCAAATGAGAGCGGATATTATACAAATAATGAATGAGTGCAAAGGTAAAAATATCTTGATGAGGTGGAATGTTCCATCCTCGTTATTCATTTAGTAATGTTTTAAAACGTTTTGTAATAACCTTAGTAAGGTTTTAGAAAGACTGGATTTAAATTAATGCGACAGAGCCGTGCAATGCAACAAAATTTTCCACAGTGAATGGAACAAAAACACACGGTGAATCAAATCGCTCCGGTTTGAGTGACGTTTTCATACAATTTCGACCACGTTTGGTGAGTTTTGTCGTCGCTCCCGACGATTTCTGCAAGATGAAAACGGAACCGTTGGCGGTGTTGTGTGAACACAAGATCCCGTACTTTCTCGCCCCGTTTTACGATCCAATTCGCAAATTTACAGCTCCTATAATTTGGCGACTAGCGTTTGTCTTTCAAAGCCAAAACATTGGGAATTTGGAGTCCGCCGTTTGGGAAGACACAGAATTGCCTGCGGAGGAGGCTAGGTTTGTTTCAGAGATGGAAAACTTTCTTTGTGTTCTGGACTTTAGAAAACTTCTGCTAAGAACTTGCACTGCTGTTTTGCAAATTATACCAATGACTAACCAGTGGAAATCGGAGAAGATCAAGTCAATAAGGCAAGTTCCTAACAGAGAGACTTAAATTGTAAACCTAGAATGCACTACGCTTTGGTGGGATAATATTCCTTGAATTGCTCCTCGTTTTCATTTCATTACCAGAAATTAATGACAAAATGGCCACCGCTTGAAAGCCAATTTACATATATTCCTTAGAAGATGGCGTCCCATTTTGAACAGTAAATATATAAGGCGAGTATATTAAAGTGAGAATTCTGCTTTTTGAGTAGCTTGCCAACTATTTGCCGCCCTCCTGATCTAAACAACAACCATTATCCAATAATTCAGTCACCTATTTATTTGCATCAGGTATATCTACGATCTGCCAAATTGTGTTGAAAATAGTAAATAAATAAGCAAGTCATGCACCACTCGATTGCGGTAGGATTTTGCTTGATACTTTCGAAATCGTCTTTGGTCAGATGTTCGAGAGTTGATAGAGGAACATTTATCTTGCATGTAATAGATTACATATTGACCAAATTGGCTGAAGTTGTATACCTCTAATTAAACAACTACCCGACTCGTAATGACAACAAGACAATATGCATTTTCAACTCACCATGATTGATGGAGGCTCAAACAGTGACAAACGATAGCTGGAGAGATATAGTTATTTGGCAGATCGTAGGTATACCTCATTTAAACAAATAAGGAAGTAAATCATTTGAAAATCGCTGTTGCTTAAATAGCGAGGTCGGCAAATAGTAGGCGAGATACTCAATTAGCAGAATTTTCATTTTAATATTTCCCCTCTATATATCTACTGTTCAAAATTGGATGCCATTTTATAAGGACTATATGTAAATTAGCCCTTAAGCGGCGGCCATTTTGTCATCAATTTCTGGTAATGTACGTTTGACGAGACATGGTTATTTAAAGGACATTGGCAACAAAAATTAAGTTTGTCTAATTTGAAGGAACTCATAAAATTGTAATAAAGATCCTTTACAACTTTTTCGTATCTTTCTTCGTTTTCAAGATATTTCAATTTCCTGATGTCAGAGCCCATCTCATTTACATATTAAACAAATTGAAATATCTTGCAAACGAAGAAAGACACGAAAAAGTTGTAAAAGATCTTCTATTACAACAAACTTCATTTTTATTGACAATACGCTTTAAACGGCGCACAGCTCGGTAGTCGGTATATAACACTGGATGGACATCAGAAGGTTCCGGAGTCGTGTGGACACATTCGAAACCGTTGTCAGGAACGTAACGATAATCTGCCGCTATGCTTCCGTACCGGCATCTTGTAAACGAGGTCTTAGAGTCAAAGCCACGGGGACATAGTCTGAATGAATGACGCCAGACAAATTTCCGCTATTCACGCAAGGAGAGCTCTTTAAAGTCATTAAGAAGGCAGTAGAGACTCACGACTTTGTGGGTTTGACCAAACACCGATGTCAGTTGACGAAAGTCTACGGTGGCCCATTGGGGACACGCTTGTTCCTTAGAAAATATACAGCACTTCCGTAGAAAATGTAGAGCGCTTCCGTAGAAAATGTAGAGCGCTTCCGTAGAAAATGTATAGCCGTTCCGTAGAAAATGTAGAGCGCTTCCGTAGAAATGTATATATACAGCTGTTCCGTAGAAAATATACAGCTGTTCCGTAGAAAATGTATAGCCGTTCCGTAGAAAATATACAGCTGTTCCGTAGAAAATATACAGCTGTTCCGTAGAAAATGTATAGCTGTTCCGTAGAAAATATACAGCTGTTCCGTAGAAAATGTATAGCCGTTCCGTAGAAAATGTAGAGCGCTTCCGTAGAAAATGTATGGCTCTTCCGTAGAAAATGTATAGCTCTTCCGTAGAAAATGTATAGCTTTTCCGTAGAAAATGTATGGCTCTTCCGTAGAAAATGTATAGCTCTTCCGTAGAAAGTTAAAACTAATGCGCGCGCACGTTAAGCATATTCGTATTACACGAAGTGTTGGTACGGTCTATTATGAATTCAATATGGCAGCTTGTCAGCAATGTTCTGCGGAGTTTCCTTCCCAAGTTTACATTCAGTTTTGTCCTTCTTGTGGCTTTGAAAGAAACGGTAAGGCTCCAGTAAATTATTGGGTATTGTTTAGTGATTTAAAGTACAGAGTACTCAGAGGTTAAATAGCATATGTTTACAATATCTCACAGTATAAACGTCAGTATTCATACAATATCTTTTCATTTTATTTCATAAATTATATTGCATTGGTTATCGAACGTAGAGTCATAGAGCATTATTTCCATCTTGGTTATAACTCAGCTACTAAAAAATGAACATGGTAGAGAGATGACCGTTCGCACTTTAAAGAGACGTTTGAATGATTATCAATAGACGAGTTCAAAGTTACGGACGCCATATTGAACGCCATATTGAAAAGGGGCAAAGAGTCTGGGGCGAGCTCGGTCAAAGGGGGCAAACGCCTTATATTTTCATATGTAAACTTCACGATTTTTGATCAGTGGGTCAATGGTTTACGCTTGTTTTGAACGATTTCGGGTCCGTATCGTTTTGTAATTTCTGTAATACTTCAAGGAAACGTAGGGAAAGCTTTGTATGTTATTTTGGAAGGCTTGGAGGATTCTAAAATAAATCGCGATGGTTTGTTGAGGAATTGTATGCGAGCGCTTCACTGATTTGGTCATGAAAATATTATTCTAGACTCTCTAAGTTCAGTTCACGTCCTTAAAAGTGCAATCTATCACTAACATTTAGAATACCTGCTCGTAAATTGGTTTGTTCATCGCTCCTCGCTCTGTATCAATAGGCGCGTGTACATACAATTCTTCAACAATCCATCGCGATTTCTTTTAGAATCCTCCAAGCCTTCCAAAATAACATACAAAGCTTTTTCTATGTTTCCTTGAAGTATTACAAAAATAGAAAACGATACGGACCCGAAATCGTTCAAAACAAGCGTAAACCATTCACCCACTGATCAAAAATCGTGAAGTTTACATATGAAAATATATGGCGTTTGCCCAGGTTGGGCGTTTGCCCCCTTTGACCGAGCTCGCCCCAGACTCTTTGCCTTTTCAATATGGCGTCCGTAACCTTGAACTCGTCTATTGATAATCATTCAAACGTCTCTTTAAAGTCCAGGGTGCATTCCGTGCAAGTCTCACGCCGGAGATTGGCGACGAGGCTCAGAGCATTACGCCAAGGCTACCAATTATTTTTTATCGGACCTTTTGGTACGCCATGCACATTTGAAAATAATAAGTAATAATACGCAAAATAATAAGAAAATAATACACCAAAAGAGGCAAAGTGCTGGTCACATTTGTTTGCACGCCAAGAAGACTGAACAAGTGCGTACGCCAATACGCCAAGATATCAAATTTTGGGTAACTCACGCCAGCACGCCAAGCACGAGGACAAGTCCACGCCGGAGATATCCGGCGTAGCATGCATGGAATGCACCCTGGTTTAAAGTGCGAACGGTCATCTCTATACCATGTTCATTTTTTAGTAGCTGAGTTATAACCAAGATGGAAATAATGCTCTATGACTCTACGTTCGATAACCACTGCAATATAATTTATGAAATAAAATGAAAAGATATTGTATGAATACTGACGTTTATACTGTGAGATATTGTAAACATATGCTATTTAACCTCTGAGTACTCTGTACTTTAAATCACTAAACAATACCCAATAATTTAATGGAACCTTACCGTTTCTTTCAAAGCCACAAGAAGGACAAAACTGAATGTAAACTTGGGAAGGAAACTCCGCAGAACATTGCTGACAAGCTGCCATATTGAATTCATAATAGACCGTACCAACACTTCATGTAATACGAATATGCTTAACGTGCGCGCGCATTAGTTTTAACTTTCTACGGAAGAGCTATACATTTTCTACGGAAGAGCTATACATTTTCTACGGAACGGCTATACATTTTGTACGGAACAGCTATACATTTTGTACGGAAGAGCCATACATTTTCTACGGAAAAGCCATACATTTTCTACGGAACGGCTATACATTTTCTACGGAACGGCTATACATTTTCTACGGAACAGCTGTATATTTTCTACGGAACAGCTGTATATATACATTTCTACGGAAGCGCTCTACATTTTCTACGGAAGTGCTGTATATTTTCTACGGAACAAGCGTGTCCCCAACGGGCCACCGTAAAAGTCACTTAGATCGTTCTCGTCCTCAGACTTCGCGCTGTTTCCTTCGTTGTACTCTTTTACATCCTAAAGAAATGATAAGGAACATAAGATGCAACTACTCAATAAAGTTTTTGTAAAGATATAAACACTACTCGAGTACTACGTTTTTACCTGGTTTCATAAAAAAAAAAGTCTAAATTATAAGAATCTATAAGTTGTTGGTGAAAGATGTCTTACAGTTTGCCATAAAATACTACACTACACCTTTTTCAGGTCAAATTCAGAAACTTCCAAACGAATTTCAGATAATTCAGATCAATTTCAGAACTTTCCAAGTGAATTTCAGATAATTCAAGTGAATTTCAGAAATTTCCAAATGATATTCAGATTTTCCAAATGATATTCAGACATTTCCAAATGATATTCAGACATTCCAAATGAATTTCAGACATTTCCAAATGATATTCAGACATTTCCAAATGATATTCAGACATTTCCAAAGTGAAGCGAGAGGCTAAAATTCGCTTGAACAGTAAATAGTTCGGATCAGCTGAGGGAACACATACACCTTTTGCCCTGCATTACTCAATAAAAAACATTCAATTGCACTCATTGAAATAAAAATAGCACTTTATGTAATAAATGCTATTGATGTTACAGAAGCGTTATTGAATGTCGTTTCGCGCTAATTATGAATAAAGTGCTATTGTCATTTCAACGAGTGCAATTGAATGTTTTTTATTGAGTAACGCAGGGCAAAAGGTGTATGTGTTCCCTCAGCTGATCCGAACTATTTACTGTTCAAGGGAACTTACTGCAGCCTCTCGCTTCACTTTGGAAATGTCTGCATGAAATTTATTGGGAAATGTCTGAAATTCATTTGGAAATGTCTGAATATCATTTGGAAAATCTGAATATCATTTGGAAATATCTGAATATCATTTGGAAAATCTGAATATCATTTGGAAATGTCTGAAATTCATTTGGAAGTGTCTGAAATTCGTTTGGCAGTTTCTGAATTTGACCTGAAAAGGTGTAGACTTTAAATTAGTTTTGTACTGTACTGTACTGTACTGTACTGTACTGTACTGTACTGTACTGTACTGTACGTAATATATCAAACACGAGGAGGCGTGTTTCATCAGGATATCCAAACACCGAGACGTTTGTTGAAAACCGAGGCGAAGCCGAGGTTTTTGAACAAACTTCGAGGTGTTTGGATATCCTGATGAAACACTCCTCCGAGTGTTTGATATAGCATCTAAAACAAATCAGTATTTTAAGAGAAAATCAAGATGAAAGTTTGCTTAATTTATGTAATTTCTTCCTCCGATATCCAAACACCGACACGGTACTGATTTCCTTTGTGTTTTCTTCATGAATTATTAATGAGTTTTGGATTGTACTGTACTGTACTGTACTGCGCTGTACTTTGGACTGAACTTTGGAATGGAATCAACACAACACAGCCAAACACAAAACACAACCCATGCAAAACAGCACAGCCCGATACAGCACACCAGCACAGCACAGCACAACACAACACAACACAACACAACACAACACAACACAACACAACACAACACAACACAACACAACACAACACAACACAACACAACCCAGCCTAGCTCAGTCCAGCGTAGCACATCACAGCGCATCGCAAGACAGCGCATCTCAACCCAGTGCAGCCCAGTACAGCGCTGCGCAGGGCAGGGCAGGGCAGGGCAGCGCCGTGCAGTACAATACGATAATCTTTATTTAAAGAAGGTTTAAATAGTGTATATAGCCACCAACATGGTATCAATCAAAAACCTAATCTTCTCTTGGGTCCACAAAATAGATATTAAGTACGGCATATGTAAAGTGCGACGTTACGTACATAAATAATATATGCTACAAAAGTGGATGTGGACAACAAACCTCAATAAGTCGTTTCTTTTGAAGCTTGATCTCTTTCTCGCTTATGGAACATGATTTTGACAACTTGTAAGGATAACAAGAAGCTAGCTCAAGCTTAACTGAGTCGCCATGTGTTCGTGAATGAGATACACTGATGGAACATGATTTTGACAACTTGTAAGGATAACAAGAAGCTAGCTCAAGCTTAACTGAGTCGCCATGTGTTCGTGAATGAGATACACTGATGGAACATGATTTTGACAACTTGTAAGGATAACAAGAAGCTAGCTCAAGCTTAACTGAGTCGCCATGTGTTCGTGAATGAGATACACTGATCCGTACCTGCAATAGAGTTAGTCTAGAAGTTTTAAACAAAAACAGAAAACCAATAGCAATCTCAATTGATATAGTTGTCGTTTGCTTGTTGGTCGTTGCTTGATGGCAGTTGGTGGTTGTTAATTGATAGATGATAGATGCTAGATGACCCTTGTTGGTCGGTGGGTAGTCTGTTATTTTGTCATTGGTGTAGATTGTCGTTGGTAGTGGTAGTAGTTTGTCGTTGGTGGTGCCAGGTAGTAGTAGTTTGTCGTTGTTAGTGGTGGTGGTAGTTTGTCGTTGTTAGTGGTGGTGGTAGTAGTAGTTTGTCGTTGGTGGTGGTAGTAGTAGTTTGTCGTTGGTGATGGTAGTAGTTTGGCGTTGGTGGTAGTAGTGGTTTGTCGTTGTTAGTGGTGGTGGTAGTTTGTCGTTGGTGGTGGTAGTTTGTCGTTGGTGATGGTAGTAGTTTGTCGTTGGTGGTAGTAGTGGTTTGTCGTTGGTGGTGGTGGTAGTTTGTCGTTGGTGGTGCCAGGTAGTAGTTTGTTGGTGGTGGTGGTAGTAGTAGTTTGTCGTTGGTGGTTGTAGTAGTAGTTTGTCGTTGGTGGTTGTAGTAGTAGTTTGCCGTTTGTGGCAGTAGTGGTTTGTCGTTGGTGGTGGTAGTTTGTCGTTGGTGGTGCCAGGTAGTAGTTTGTCGTTGGTGGTGGTAGTAGTAGTTTGTCGTTGGTGGTTGTAGTAGTAGTTTGCCGTTTGAGGCAGTAGTGGTTTGTCGTTGGTGGTGGTAGTTTGTCGTTGGTGGTGGTGGTGGTAGTAGTAGTTTGTCGTTGGTGATGGTAGTAGTTTGTCGTTGGTGGTGGTAGTAGTTTGTCATTGGTGGTAGTTGATAGTAGCTCGTTGTTGGACGTTGGTGGTAGACTGGTGGTTCCGTGGTTGGTCATTGGTAGTTTGTCGGTGTTAGGAACACTGTAAAGTAAGTAGTAGTCGGCCGTAACCGGAGGTGACAGGAATGCTCCTCTTTCATTTGCTACTACCTACAAGTAGGTAGCGGTTGGTCAGCTTTATTTGACCACTTACGCCAGTATTTTTTGCTGGCACTCATAGGATGAAAGACTGAGTTGACCTCGACTGGGATTGAACCTGGAACCCAGGCCTTTTTGATCGCAAAGTCAGTGACTTTACCAACTGAGCTACCCCACCTATGCAAGGTTGTAAAAGGTTGTAAAATGTCATAAAAACCAGTTAAAATACAACACATTTCTGACTGCATTGCTGTGTCAGATCTCATCAGCATGCCAAACATATTAATGCTGCTGTTACAGTACTGGTACTGTTAGGACTGTCCCATGAAAACATTTATCAGGTACATTAATTTTAGTGAAAGAACAGTTGATATCATCAATAGAAATGCTGGACAAGATTGTTACTTATTTAAGCATTTTAATTTCAAATGTTTAAAACAAGAAGTGGGGGTGGGTTAATTATATAGGTATCCCTTCTTCAAAACTAAGTCCGAAATTTTCCTTTTATATTCTTATTGCTTAATTATCTGTTCATTTGTTTGTACCCAGGAAAAAGGGACTTTCTCGGGGTGGTGGGACGGGGGATCAGTTCATGGGGGTGGAGATATTCTTCCATATCTCACTTCGTTGTTTCGATATTGCGATTTGTTTCATATGTAAATAACATCACTTAGACGTCACACTGCATAATGACTTGTTGGAAAATCTTGAATATCAATTTGAGAATATTTAACGAAATCACTTTTAACTGTGCATGTGCTTCTGTGTATTGCAGGACACTATACATGAAAAGTTTCAAGTGATTTACTTGAATTATTGCAAGAATAGACATAATTTTCCAACAAGTCATTATACAGTGTGACGTCTAAGTGATGTTATTTGCATATCACACAAATCTCAATATCTAAAGAACGAAGTGAGATATGGAAGAGCTGCAAACGTCAATCTTTATAACTTCAAAGTTCTTTGAAATAAGAGAGTCTCTCTCGAACCTATTTTTCGCTCCATAAGTCCTTTAAAGTGCCTATGAAACGAAAATTAAGTTTGTCTTATTTGAAAGAACACTTAAAATGATAGAGTAACATCTTTTAATATCTTTGCTATTATCAAACCAAAATAATTCGAGGGAAACATGTGCGTGTGTTTCGCCCAGAACACTAAACATGTAGATTTCGAAGTGACTATATCTGACATTAAAACACGATTGAAGAAGGTTTTCTAAAAGATAGCATTTACCGAGTGTCGAAGGACATTGTTATGCCAAATGTTAACGGGATTTTATGAAATAAGAAGACTCCAAAGCAACCTTTGAATAATAGTTTATTAAACAACTTGAGAAGTACGTAAAGGTTCATTGAACATATACACAGACTTCTACAAGCTTGTTTGAATAATTAGTATGAATAATTAGTACCAGATCTATCATTACAGCATTGGCCATGCGTATTGATGCAGTATCAATCCCACATTTTATGCTCAACGTTCAGTGTAATAAAGTGCTGACTCAACCAACAGATTTTGATTTGGTTTGCCTTCCTCTCGTAAACTACGTGGAGCGAAAAGCAAACCCTTGCTCTCCTTCCCGTACGTTGGCGCTACCGGCGTTACCATCACGAGATAGTTGTTACAGGCATCCTATAAATTGGGCAATTATAAATTCATAGGGATTATATATATAATCCCCGGGCTTTATATATATAATCCCTATGAATTTATAATGAGGGATTTATAATGAAAGTCTCGGTGTTTGGAAATCCTGATGAAACACTCCTCCTCGTGTATGATATATAACATCAAACAAACTGAAATATCTCAAGAACGAAGTAAGGAAACGAAAAGCTGCAAAAGATGTTACTCTATCATTTTAAGTGTTCTTTCAAATAAGACAAACTTAATTTTCGTTTCATAGGTACTTTAACGGGGAAATGGTTGGTACGTTAAAAAAGGCTAGCCTAGTTTCTAAGCCTTTCGTTTCCGCCATGAGCTTGGCCGCGTAGTCGGTTTGGGTTCTTGGGAAGACTGGGTAGAGCCTGGAAACGAGAAGGCCTAGCAACATTCGTAAAAAGGTCCTGCCCAGAATAACAGCAGGGAATTCTGTCTGCGCTGTTAAAAAATATCGCGGGCTCATCGTGTTTTGTATCGTCTGTGGCGAAATTTTTAAAATGTGGAGAAGGTATGACGACCAAGATATCTTCAAGATTTACTAACAATCTGTCGGTCAACCAGAGTTTTAAACTATGTTGCCCAATTAGTGGAGACACTGACGTTCTTCTGATAGGTGAAAGAAGACATTTAGCCAGGAAGGTGTATAAATATCGAAGATGAAGTGATTGTACGAAGAAGCCGCTTTGGAGTCAAATTGATAGCCAATGTTCGATCGACTATAACTCAAAATCTGTCTTCTTCCCCAAAATTTAAATGATGGTTTCATTTTATTCCATTACTGCTTTTGATATCTGAGAGGTATTTCGTAATGGGAAAATTGGGGAAAGTGGGTAAATTATGTATTCATTCCTTTCATCCAACGACTTGTTTACTGGTTAGTGCTGTCTTTAAAACGTACTCAGATTCTGTCTTATGTCGAGCAAGACCTCTTTTAACTGCCACAACGTTGTGCTAAATTTATGTATAATTCCGTTCGTACATAGAAATATATAATCAGTTTTTTTGTCTCACTCAGATCTTACAATAAAGTTTGACATGCCTACGCTACTAATTTCATTGCGGCGACGACATGCAAATATTGTCAATTTCTGCAAAATCTGCTCAATTGCCTCAAAATATTTTTTACCAATTGTCAGTCTTTAGTTGATTTTCTTAAATTTTAACGACACTTTTTTGTTCTAAAAGTTGTGGAAATGGGGCTTTGAGCTCAATTAAACTGCGTGCAATCGAAGCCACGGCATGTTGACCACAACGTACTCAAGTCGCTGTCACCCAATTTAATATCGTACGATTCACTAAAATATCTTTCTATTTCTTCATGTTGTGGGAGGCTGCTTCTGACTGTTTCCAGTGTCCTTTCACAAGCCGTTTTACAAACTATACACCTTTTTCTGGGGGAAATAAGGCCATAAGGGTTGTGGGGGGTGGGGGGGAATTTTACCGCTATCTTTGTTTATGTTTTTGACGTCCCCAGACTCCCCACGACAACTCGCGCGACGCATGCGCAGACAAAATTCCCTGCTGTTGCCCAGAATCGTTCTGGCCCTTCGAGTGTTCCTGGGATCTAGCGTAGCGACAGTATATTATATAAAAAGCATAAGGATGGTTGCGAAGATTTTACCAAAGATCTTGGCGATCGAAACAAGGAAATTGTGGAATATATTCCAATTGGAGCTCGAAATGAAAATTTAACTGTTTAACTTTCAACTTTTGGCGGTTGCAGAAGGAAAGCTAGTGATAAGAAAGCTAGGTTAGTGAACCTTCGTCGATCCGAGGTGAGTAGGCTTGTATTATTTTATGCAGATGGAAATAGTAAGTGTCGGGAAACACTTAGGACGTCATAACATCACAATTCTTCCTCAACAAACAACTGAGCTGTAAAGTGAAAGTGTTTACGAATTTTGCTAGGCCTTCCCCAGCGGGTCCGTTCGGATCACTTCCGAAACGTGTCAACCGAGGAAGGCCTAGAAACTAGGCTAAAAAAAGGCCCTGTTTCACTTGTAAAAAAACACACATTACAACCAATTAGAAAACCGAGGCAACACTTTTTTTCTCTGGTATAGCAAATGAGAGTCTCGAAAGTTTATACTCATTATTACGCTGACATTGGAAAAAGTCCTATTGTAAACGATTTACTATACCTTTAAATGATCAAACAGTCGAAAGCAAAAAGTTCCACAACTGTTCTTGACTGTCACGCTAAGGTCATCCCTCGTAAGCGCACCTATGGTGAAAAATAGGCATGTCCAGACATGCATGTATCTACTGCGTTCAATCATGCCTATAGCTACTATGGTAAAAGAGATGTCGTAATTACTGTATGTACTTGTAGTGAGTGACCTTGTATTCAGAGCTGAACAAGATTTTTTGTCGATGCTAGCCATGCTGTGTTTTTATCTTAAGAAAGGAACTCAGAGTATAAGCCATTAAAGCACAGGAGGCTGAGCACTAACAACTCTACTCATATCGAATACATGTAAACATGTTGGCTCGTCTGAATATGAAATTGTCCAAAGACTATTAAGATTTAAGAGGCTTTCAAAAACTTATCATCACTCCAACAACGTCTATAGTACATCACATTTAAAAATTGACAACGATTCATACATAAAATACTTACTAAGCTTGTATAAAAAACTTCTATTCTTGAAATAAATATCTCAGCATCTCGCTGGCTTGAATAATCTCGCTCTATGTTGCCATATCATTGACTTACATGAAGTACCTGGTTTACAATTTTGGCTTCGGCGGTTTGTCGGCGGTCAATCGTTTAATTCTGTGTTTTGATTGGCTCCGAAGGCATTCTTTTGTTAACTTAAACTTACACGCACGACAGCGCATGCGCAGTAGATACAAAAATCCAAAGCATAATTCAATCGATGACCACCAGAACTTTCGTCTTTTAGAACGTTAACACTGTCAATTTTTCGAATCTTAATGCATGGGATTTAGTAGATTACTCACAAAAGTATTGGACCATATACTGTACAGTAATGTACATGTAAGTCAGAGCCCCTTTCCGACCTGGTTTCGGCTAAAAGGGATGACTCAAAGGGACCCGTCCAGTTCTTTCGCGGCTTTTGTCATTAAATATGTTTTTCCAAAAAGCTAGGGGTTAAACCAGATTTCGGATTAGGGTTAGGGTTTATGTTGTGGTAAGGAGATCGAAAAGATTGCTAAAATCTTGAGACTCACTGAAGCTTGACAATAAATTTGGGAAAAACAAATTTGACGACATATTTTGGAAAAGCCGCGAAAGGAATGGACGGGTCCTTTTGAGTCGTCCCTTTTAACCTCGACCTTATACTCGCAGTATAGGAGGTATAGATCGCGGACTCACAACAGACTTTTGAACTCCAAAATGGCGGCTCAAGCGGGCAAATTCAAGATGGCGGCTGAAGTGACCAAATTAGCGAAAATCAAGAGAGAGGTTCTTCTGGAAAATTACTGCTTCAAATTAACAAAAAAAAAGAGAATATACTCAAGGCAGAAATGTTTTTGATAGTTTTGGTTGACAGTTACAGCCATTCACCAGATTTAAAGATTGGCGGTAGGCCATTGTTTCGTTTACTTTCGCAATCTACGACAACGATAAACAACACAAAATTATCTTAACAAAAGTATTTATACAATACACTCAGGTTATCCTAAGAGAATTTAAGCTAAAAAACGAGTAAAATAAGAGCAAGAAGTTCCATCGTTGAAAATATATCGATTTAACTGGTCCAAAATTTGGACATTACGAATGGAAACTAATATTTTTTTCCGAACATACTGATGTTGTTGAGGTTCTTGACAGGCTTGAAACAATTCTTTACAGTTAGTTTTTCTTGAGAGTCACTCAAAGTGACTTGTCCCGTTAGGGTCACTTGAGCTTTTGCCCGGTTGAGCCGCCATCTTGAATCCCCAATAGTGGGCCCGTCTCCAGAACCGAGTCGGCAATCTATACCTCCTTTATCTATGGTTATTAGATGTCTCTGAGGCATAGCCGCCAACATTTTTTTGAATTATTGGGTTTCTGAAAGGGTATTTTCTGCATTTTGAGGGTGCCATTCCCGTATTTTCGTCTGCTGTGCCGAGCTGGATTAAAAATCTTTTGATCTGTAACCATGCCGTATGAAATAATGAGGCCCTGAAGAAAATAGCCCTTCCTGGCCTCCCCTCTAGGCTGTCCTGACAATCTTAGCTGTTGATGTAAAGTTCTCACCTCAGGATTATCGCTGATTACGACGATAGGCAGTTTGCCTTCTAAATGATTGTAATACCATACAGCAGCTTCATATACCAGCCTACAATGACATTGATAATGAAGCAATCAAATTAAAAAAATATATGATTGCTTCCTTTCCTTTCCACAGGTCTTTTAACGCAAGACAATTTTACTAAAATTGAAAAAACACCCTGTCCGGACAAACAAGGGCCTTCGCTCGAAACGTTGGACTCCTACGTTCTCTGTTTCGACAGCATATCAAACCTTACCAAATTTCGATTGTTCTATCAAATAAAGCTGTATACCAAAATAACTTTTCAATCGAGTAGCTTTCCCAGTCCTTCTTTTAAATACTTCTTCACTCATTCTTGTTCGAGGGCTTCCTCAGAGGTGAATAAAATCGTCTGGCGTTAGCCAGAATAAAATACTAAACACCGACTCGGACAGGAAAGAGTTAGAGAGAAAGTACTCATACATACGTACTTAAAGGATATTGCCAATAAAAATTAAATTTGTCCCATTTGAAAGAACTCGTCAAATGGTATAAGAAGACCTTTTGTAATTTTTCTGTATCTTTCTTGTGTTTTGAAATATTTCGACCAAAGACAACGTGCTGTCCGCCATCTTGTTGTAATATTGGGTCTAATTAACTAGGAAGTTGGTGACGTCATAAGCAGGGTAAACCTTACGAAACTACTCCGTGGGTGACCAAATTTCCACGGAAGGCTTTTTAAATGTTGTGGGTCAATTTAAAATGGAACAAAATCGAGTTTCTAGCTCATAATGTCATAAGGTCGGCAAGATAAAAATTTCACTTTACCCTGCGTATGATGTCACATGGACATCGAAAATAATTTCAAGATGGCGGACAACACGCTGTCTTTGGTCCAAATATTTCCAAAACCAAAACAGATACGGAAAAATTGTAAAAGGTCTTCTTATACCATCTGACGACTTCTTTCAAATGAGACAAACTTAATTTTTATTGCCAATACCCTTTAAGTGCTTTCATACCCTGCCTCCTCCACAGGCCCTCGTTGCATCATGGACAGGTCACACTGTTGAGAGGGCCTGCCAGATCCTGTAAACAAAATGGGGACTGATCCCATTATGCACAGCGAGACTAGAGGCGATAGTTTTGAGAGGGCCTGCAAAATCTTTCCTGCCGCTGTTCGACAAACGTACGTCCAAGTTCTTTTGACACTGTGACCCACCATGAAATTCGGTCTAAACTTTCTTACAGATCATGACAATGAAGAAACCAATTAATATGTTTTAGAATTACCGACCTTCTGCCAATAATATTTTTGGTGACAAAAAGGAATTGAAGGGGAAAATATCTGCCAAACAAAAGCAAATTCGACAGTCAGGAAAGTACAGGTTTTTCTTATTGTTTTCTGGTTTATTTAGCTATCGAAGACTGTCAACTGACCAAGAGTTAATGAGATTTAATTTTGTTAAATTGTAGGCTATAGTGTAGCGTAATTCAAGTTTCAGTTGTTGTGGAAACCGAAAACTGTATAAACCCAAGAGTCTCCAGGTAGACTAAAGTGCATTTTCTTTGATTATTCCGGCTGAAAGTTGACAAAGTTCAACCGTAATTGCTTTTTTTAACAATTCCTTCATTTTAAAGCTAGGATTCGTATGTTATAAGTCTTCAATGGCCTTCAAAATCTTCGGATATAGCCATGGCTATTAAGAATGGGTAGTTAATTATGCAAATTTATTCCGTGCAAAGTTTTGCCAAATTTTTTACAGGATCTTGCAGGCCCTAAATTCGGCGTGTGTGACCTGTCCATGATGCAACGAGGGCCTGCGGAGGAGGCAGTGTCATACCCACATGTCCAAATCCGAAAATTCATACACACTAGCCATACATAGCTCGGCAAAAAGACTGAGCACGAGTAATGCATAGTAACCAAGAGAGATGTCAAGAATAATGTGCTGCCTCCCTGGTGGGAGGCAGCAATAAAGCGGAAAATGTAATTTGCTTTGAGTTGACCATTAAAGATCATTCAATTTTCCCTATCTATCTCGCATGGATAAACTCGTAGTGGTTGCATGTGCATCTGTGGCAATGAGCCAAGGAATCAAGAAATTACAAGTTCACGGGATGTGTCTGTTAAAAAGTCCAGGGGCCAAACGTCATTTGGACGGGGATTGCAAATTTTGATATATGTATACTGTAGTCACCAGTGGCATGGTGGCAAGTTTCAGGCTGGGGAGGCCAGATTAGCTTTGGCACCCCCCATCCCCCCCCCCCCCCCCCCCACCCCCACCATTTTTTGTTTTAAAATAACTGAAGTAGAAATATATAATAATTATTACAACAAACAACAGGTTCTCTCAAAGACCACACCAATGCAAGCGGCGAAGTAGCGTGAAACCTCTAGGGGTCCAGGGGCATGCTCGCCGAGAAAATTTTGAAATCTAGAGTCTCTGATATGCCATTTCCTGCATTTTGGAGTGAGATTTTACAGAATTCTGAAGATTATAAAACTTCATAGAAAACACAAAAGATTACAGATTTCAGATATTTATATCCCCCCATTGAAGACCTACCTATACAAAGAAATTTGTCTATTTTGTTAAGTTTTGGCGCCCTTGCTAGTTTTGGCACCCCTTCTGCAACCCCAGCTGGGGGGGGGGGGCATTGGCCCCCCTACCCCCTGCCACCATGCCACTGGTAGTCACTATGTATATGCTTACATATTGAACACATGTTTGCATAAAAATTACACCAGAAACTTCTTCAAACTCATAAATGTCAAGATACTGTAAAGCAGCCTAAAACAAAAAAAATAACAAAATCCATCATCCAAGCAAGCCAGCAAGCCAGCCACTGAGCCAGCCAGCCAGCCAGCAAACAAACAAACAAACAAACAAACAAACAAACAAACAAACAAACAAACAAACAAACAAACAAACAAACAAACAAACAAACAAACAGTCAAGCCAGCAAGCAAGCCAGCAAGCAAACAAACAAACAAACAAACAAACAAGTGAACGAACGAGTGAGTGAGTAACAAACAAACAAACAAACAAACAAATGATTGAATGAATAAATTAATGAAACACTACCTGACAATCTGGAACAATATAATGGGTACCAGTAACATCCTTTGACAGCGTCAATAAACTATCACCTGTAATGTCATGCATGTAAATTTATTAGTTTTTTACAAGAATATACAAGCACTACAATCATCTGCAACATACTTTTCACCAAATGTTTGGTCTCACAATGTAATGTTTCACAATGTAACGTAAGGTTTCACAATATAATGTACAGTAAGGTCTCACAATGTAACGTCAGATCTCACAATGTAATGTAAGGTCCCACAATGAAACATACAGTCTCACAATGTAACATACAGTAAGGTCTCACAATGTGACGTAAGGTCTCACAATATAATGTAAGAACTCACAATGTGACGTAAGGTCTCACAATGTAACCTAAAATCTCACAATGTAATGTTAGACTAACTAGGTCTCACAATGTAACATAAGGTCTCACAATGTAATATAAGGTCTCACAATGTAACATACTGTAAGGTCTCACAATATAATGTAAAGTCTCACAATATAATGTAAGGTATCACAATGCATCTGACAATGTAACATAAAGTCTTAGAATGTAATTGAGGTCTTACAATGTAGGTCTTACAATGTAATGTAATATCTCACAATGTAACATAGGATCTGACAATGTAATGTTTCACAATGTAATGTAACATCTCACAATGTAACGTAAGGTCTCACAATGTATTAATGTACAGTACTAAGGTTTCACAACATAAGTTATCACAATGCATCTGACAGTGTAATGTAAGGTCTCACAATGTAAGGCAAGGTCTCACAATGTAACATAGGATCTGACAATGTAATATTTCACAATGTAATGTAACATCTCACAATGTAATGTAAGGTCTCACAATGTATTAATGTACAGTACTAAGGTTTCACAACATAAGTTATCACAATGCATCTGACAGTGTAATGTAAGGTCTCACAATGTAATTAAGCATCTATAGCTGCCAAGTTTGAGTAATACCCAGACGTGTGACCGCATATCTAGAGGGGTCTGGGGGCAATGCCCCACTTTAAAATTTTTGAAATTTGGACCTCTGAAACGGTATTTCCCGCATTCTGACAGCTCATTTGTGAAGAATTTTAAAAGTTTTAAAACATGATTTTAATAGCGCATTTTGTCCTATACTGCATGAAATTTGGATCTCTGAAACGGCACTTCCCGCATTCTGACAGCACATTTGTGAAGAATTTTAAAAAACATGATTTTAATAGCGTGATAGCCTGAGTCCTCCGAGTCCATGTCAGCCATATTTTTTGCGGAAATCTCTTTCTCAGAGCTGAGCCCCCATTCTTTATGGCCACCGCGTGCATGAAAGTCTTGTCACCAGACTGCGGCAAGCCTCTGCGAGGCTGCCTCCTCCGCAGGCCCTCATTGCATCATGGACAGGTCACACATGCCGAATTTAGGGCTTGCAAGATCCTGTAAAAAATTTGGCAAAACTTGGCATGGAATAAATTTGCATAATTAACTACAATTGTTAATAGCCATGGCTATATCCAAAGATTTTGAAGACCATTGAAAACTTATGACATACGAATCCTAGCTTTAAAATGCAGGAGTTGTTGAAGAAAGCAATTACGGTTGAACTTTGTCAACTTTCAGGTGGAATAATCAATGAAAATACACTTTAGTCTACCCAGAGACTCTTTGGTTTATACTTTTTCGGTTTCCACAACAACTGAAACTTGAATTACGCTACACTATAGCCTACAATTTAACAAAATTAAATCTCATTAACTCTTGGTCAGTTGACAGTCTTCGATAGCTAAATAAACCAAAAAACAATAAGAAACACTTGTACTTTCCTGACCATCGAATTTGCTTTTGTTTGGCAGATATTTTTTCCTTCAATTCCTTTTTGTCGCTAAAAATATTATTGGCAGAAGGTCAGTACTAATTCTAAAATATAATTGGTTTCTTCATTGTCATGATCTGTAAGAAAGTTTAGACCGAATTTCCTGGTGGGTTGACCACAGTGTTAAAAGAACTTGGACGTACATTGGTCGAACAGCGCCAGTGGCCGGAAAGATTTTGCAGGCCCTCTCAAATCTATTGCCTCTAGGGCCTAGTCTCGCTGTGCATAATGGGATGAGATCAGTCCCCATTTTGTTTACAGGATCTGGCAGGCCCTCTGAAAAGTGTGACCTGTCCATGATGCAACAAGGGCCTGTGGAGGAGGCAGTCTGCAAGGCATACATGTGACTCATTGACTTGGAAAATCTGCGGTCACATTTAAATTTTAATTTTCCTGAGTGAATGTATACATTTGAGGATTACAAATAAGAATATAAGATTTAATTCGTTTTTAGCAGGATTTCAAGCGTTAAGTATTAAATACCAGCACGGAGCTCTACAAACAAAGCTGAGGCATGAGATCACTTATGTGCGGCGTGTGAGCGTGAGAATTAATGCTGAGGCGTGAGATCACTTATGTCCAGTGTGTGAGCATGAGAATTAATGCTGCTCAAGGCATGAGACTTGGTAAATATGCCTAAGGTCTCACAATGTAACGTAAGGTCTCACAATGTAATGTAAGGTCTCACAATGTAATGTAAGGTCTCACAATGTAATGTCTCACAATGTAATGTAAGGTCTCCCAATGTATTAATGTAAGCTCTCACAATGTAATGTAAGGTCTCACAATGTAATATAAGGTCTCACAATGTAACGTAAGGTCACACAATGTAACATAAGGTCTCATAATGTAATGTAAGGTCTCACAATGTAATGTAAGGTCTCACAATGTAATGTAAGGTCTCACAATGTAATGTAAGGTCTCACAATGTAATGTAAGGTCTCACAATGTAATGTAAGGTCTCACAATGTAATGTAAGGTCTTAGAATGTTATTCATGTTAGCCAACACAATGTTGTTCATGCTACTGTAGCCAACACAATGTTGTTCATGCTACTGTAGCCAACACACTGTTGTTCATGCTACTGTAGCTAGCACAATGTTGTTCATGCTACTGTAGCTAGCACAATGTTGTTCATGCTACTGTAGCTAGCACAATGTTGTTCACGCTGGCAAAGCAATGTTGTTCATGCTACTGTAGCTAGCACAATGTTGTTCATGCTACTGTAGCTAGCACAATGTTGTTCACGCTGGCAAAGCAATGTTGTTCATGCTACTGTAGCTAGCACAATGTTGTTCATGCTACTGTAGCTAGCACAATGTTGTTCATGCTACTGTAGCTAGCACAATGTTGTTCATGCTACTGTAGCTAGCACAATGTTGTTCATGCTACTGTAGCTAGCACAATGTTGTTCATGCTACTGTAGCTAGCACAATGTTGTTCATGCTACTGTAGCTAGCACAATGTTGTTCACGCTGGCAAAGCAATGTTGTTTAAGCCCGTTAACAAGCCATTTTAAACCATGCTCTGCCTTTTGGTAAATTAATTATTATAGGGATCATCTAACCTTGAATGCAAGTTGAGCAAATGGTTACTCCGACATGAGATATCATCTCTCAAATACCGTTCACGAACCACAGACGTGAACTGTCCTCTGGAATTCTTTACTCTTATAAAATGGTCCCTTTTAGTCGAACTGTCCATTATTTCACAGGTTCATCTTGATTAAATTCAACCACTGCTTTATCAGAGCACTCCATAAATTTCTCCACGGATCCACCGACATTGTGTTTGGGTGTCCGCAAGCAAACCACATTTCGCCAGCGGTTCACAAAAGAAACGGAAGATACTTTGAGTAATCCTAAATGACATCCCAAAAAATGTGGCATAGCCAGCCATCAAACACGAGTTTTACGCCCTCGGTTTTCATTTGTTTTCTACGGAGCCCCATAAGTGCCATACTTTTGAAGTGTTATTTTTTTCTTAAATTTCTACTTTTTTTGAAATTCCGACTTTTTTTTTAAATTTCTACTTTTTTTTAAATTCCGACTTTTTTTTTGAAATTTCTACTTTTCTTTTTTTAAATTTCGACTTTTTTCTTAAATTTAAGATTTGGCGGACTGTTTCTCTATTTGTAACAAGATTGCGATCTACTCTTAACCGTTGATGCATCGCTCTATATCCAATGGAACTTCCACTTCCATGTAATTCTTCTTCTATTGCAGAAACTATTTCATTTATTTGACTGCCTTCACTTCGCCTGCTGTAATCCCAGTCTTTTTAGATGACGAAGGCTTAGCATAATCCCATGGAATTTAGAGAGAAAGACCAAAATTTCGTTGTATGGAAAACCAAGATTAAAGTATTTTCTTATCAGACCTTCTCTAGTTTCTTCACCATCTTCCAATACTGGTAGATAATTGTGGAGAGGCATGGCGTAAGATATTGATAGAATTATAGATAGAAATAACAAGTAAATTATTAAATAGACAGAAAGCAGAGAACCGGGCGCAACGGCAGCCATATTTTCAAATGGCCGTTAGTAGATAACCCCCCCCCCATTCAGCATACAAAGGGATGCCGCCTCATTAATATTCACCGTGACTCATGCACAGTGACTCACACATGACTCACACATAACTCACGCCTGTGACATGATTGGACAAGATAGGATTATATTTTTAGGACCTAGATATTCAAACAGAGTAAGTCATCCTAAAATTATTGCTAACTAAACCCTAGTTCATGAGCGAGGAAATTGTAGGAAGATAGAATGAGGAATCACTTCGAGAAGTCGTGAAAAGAACGATTTTAAGTGTCGAAATATGAACTAAAGGCAAAACGATTTATTACTTTGAAAGCGTTGCTAGGTTAACTGGAGTACAAACAGAGTAAGTCATCCTAGTGATTACTGCTAACTAAACCCTTGTTTATAAGCGAGTAAATCGTAGGAAGATAGAATGAAGAATCACTTTAAGAAGTCATGAAAAGAACGATTTTAAATGTCGAAATATAAAGGCAAAGCGATTTATTACTTTGAAAGCGTTGCTACGCTTTCTGTTACTAAGCTGAACTTAAGATATGTACGAATCAATCCGAAAAGACGTCAGCTCAGAAAAAAACGTATTGGCACATAGCAATGAAAAGCTTATATATGAATATTATATTAGATATTTGGTTCGCTTTTGTGATGTTTATACGTATAGGAACCGTATGAAGTTAAAAAGAGTCGCCTTGAATGGTAGCGAATCGTTATTGTAAACTTAGAAGAACATTATTCGATAACATCGTTGACCAGGCACTTTGAAAAATTACAGAGCTTGGTTAAATAATTCGTCGCTATGATTTAGTATGTTATAAGATTCTCGCACGTGCAGAACACAAAAGGGAAAAGTTATTAAAATTACTAATGGCTAAAACATAACCGGATTTGCATATAAGTAGAATATTTAATTCATTTTAGGGGGGTGATCATGAGCTTTGGGGAATAATAAGGGGTATTAATGCATGGGCAAGTTTAGGCGAGGCGTTGGTGTAACCATGGAGAATGTACAGCATCGCGTCGTCTCATAAGGCAGAATTCAAAGTATTCAGTTTAAAATATTTATTTAGGCTTTGGTTTAAACTTATACATGTCAATAAAATAAATTACGGTTACACACAAATAGTTACACTGATCAGTTTAAAACGTTTTTAATAAGGGCGGCTTCTGTTATTGAATCTAGTAGGCATTCGCACTTTATAAGGCACTTTATAAGGATTTTGAGGGTCGTTCCTGGGGCGCAGTGTGATGTATAAGGAGTCTTCGTTTTGACTATTATTGTCTTCTGTTTCATGTGAGCCTTTTTCTCCATGCGAGTCTTCGTTGTCTGAGTCGTTTTCACCAGGATCACTTTCATCTGTGCCAGAATCAACAGTTAACCATTTTTGCAAAGGTTTCGGCTTTGGGTATTCAACAGTCGGAGGAGGAGTTAGAAAATATGGTTTCGCTACGCTAGGTTTAGACGGAGAATCCAACGGAAGGTGTTCAGCTTGCTGGGGTTCAGGTTTTTCAGGCTTCTGTGGGGTCTCTGTCAAATTTTGTATAACTTTTAGTAGCTGCGTTTGAAGATTAGTTTGAACTTGATGCTGCTGATTCTGCAGCTGCTGTTGGAATGTCAGAAAACGATCGAGTTGATTAGAGTATAGGATGTTCTTTTCATCGGGTGTTAATTGTGGTGTTTGTACAATATCTCGCATTAGCTGTTCTGTATTGTGCATAGCGTTGACGATTGGAGGTTGCTGATACGATTTCTTTTGAATATATCTGCTGATATTCTGCTGCAGGACGGAGCTATTTTCTTCAGGTAAAACATTTGTCTTGAGACGATGTTTGTCATCCGTAGTCGGCTTTAGATCAAGCATCAGATATCCATGGGGGCGACTCGTTGCTTCTTCGTAACTCTTCATAAATTCCTGAACATGTCCAGGATTCACTTGTCGTGCCAAAATAGAAATTTGTTGTTTATCCCTCGGAGACTTGAAGAGTATGATATAATGTGCGTTGAGGCTGATGTTTCTGGTTTCCTTTCCTTGGTGAAATATATTCTGAACAATATATATGACTGAGAGATTCCTATGATGGCTTCCCTTGGTAAATAAATTTGCAACGCGCTTATCCCCTCCTGATTGATCCATAAGATCATCGAGGACAATAAGATTTCGCTTCGAAACATCAAGAAAATCTTCCGAGTCGATGTTCGTAGGTATTCCTTCGTTCAGTTCAATGTCAGGTATAGTTTTGATCATATCCAGGTACATGGGTTGCCACTGCCCATAACACCAAATGATACGTTCAGGAGGGGGGTTGATATTTGTTCTTGCATTCTCCAGAAGAGTTTTTACCCATACGGTTTTACCACTCTGAGTACACCCTGCAACAATGCAGGTAAACGGATGCTGCAATACTGTGGATCCATTGATGAGAGGACCTGCCTGTCTTATTTGTTTTGTCGACGATCTATGAACCATCTTCATGTGACGGAGGAGATTACTTGAATTAGCGAAAGATTTTCCACAAACTTCACAAACGTAGGACATGTTTCAGTTAAGACTGTCAGATAAAAAATGAAGATTTTTCTATTGTCCATCCTTGTTTATAGTGATTCAACACAATAGTCCAAAGACTATAATCGTTTATAGTCCTGAGACCATAGTCATAGTCCTAAGACTATAGTCCTCATAGTCCCAGTCCTATAGTCTTTATAGTCATAGTCCTAAGACTATACCTAGAAGATTATTCCCCCAAACACTCTGATTACGTACTCATTTCTTTATTCCAGCAAAAAGCTGGCCAACTGTTCGAGTACTGGAGCGAGCAGAAAGGGCAAGAAACCCTCGCCATGTTGCAGAATAACTTCCTTCCTCTCTGCTATGGGATTACTTGAGCTAGCGACAAATTTAATATGATCGTTATACGGTGCCAGATTCTTTGCAGTTTCAGGAGTAATGTTGATTGTTTCACACCATATGTTCAATAGACATTCAGTTATGGCCTCCAGTAAATCTTTATCAGCAGCTTTTATGATTGCTTTTCGCATTCGTGCATTACATTGCGTTAATACCTTCAGAAAGTCGCAGTTCCTTCTTATACGAGCAGACATCTTCAAATGATCGTGGGTTGAATTTACACCCCTTTCTATATGTGATAGTCATAGGCCTAAGACCGCAGGCTAAGACTATAGTCCTAAGACTACAGGCCTAAGACTATAGTCCTAAGACTATAGTCCTAAGACTACAGGCCTAAGACTATAGTCCTAAGACTATAGTCCTAAGACTATAGTCCAAAGACTACAGGCCTAAGACTATAGTCCTAAGACTACAGGCCTAAGACTATAGTCCTAAGACTATAGTCCTAGGACTATAGTCCTAAGACTACAGGCCTAAGACTATAGTCCTAGGACTATAGTCTTAGGACTATAGTCTTAGGACTATAGTCTTAGGACTATAGTCTTAGGACTATAGTCTTAGGACTATAGTCTTAGGCCTGTAGTCTTAGGACTATAGTCTTAGGCCTGTAGTCTTTGGACTATAGTCTTAGGACTATAGTCTTAGGACTATAGTCTTAGGCCTGTAGTCTTAGGACTATAGTCTTAGGACTATAGTCTTAGGCCTGTAGTCTTAGGACTATAGTCTTAGCCTGCGGTCTTAGGCCTATGACTATCACATATAGAAAGGGGTGTAAATTCAACCCACGATCATTTGAAGATGTCTGCTCGTATAAGAAGGAACTGCGACTTTCTGAAGGTATTAACGCAATGTAATGCACGAATGCGAAAAGCAATCATAAAAGCTGCTGATAAAGATTTACTGGAGGCCATAACTGAATGTCTATTGAACATATGGTGTGAAACAATCAACATTACTCCTGAAACTGCAAAGAATCTGGCACCGTATAACGATCATATTAAATTTGTCGCTAGCTCAAGTAATCCCATAGCAGAGAGGAAGGAAGTTATTCTGCAACATGGCGAGGGTTTCTTGCCCTTTCTGCTCGCTCCAGTACTCGAACAGTTGGCCAGCTTTTTGCTGGAATAAAGAAATGAGTACGTAATCAGAGTGTTTGGGGGAATAATCTTCTAGGTATAGTCTTAGGACTATGACTATAAAGACTATAGGACTGGGACTATGAGGACTATAGTCTTAGGACTATGACTATGGTCTCAGGACTATAAACGATTATAGTCTTTGGACTATTGTGTTGAATCACTATAAACAAGGATGGACAATAGAAAAATCTTCATTTTTTATCTGACAGTCTTAACTGAAACATGTCCTACGTTTGTGAAGTTTGTGGAAAATCTTTCGCTAATTCAAGTAATCTCCTCCGTCACATGAAGATGGTTCATAGATCGTCGACAAAACAAATAAGACAGGCAGGTCCTCTCATCAATGGATCCACAGTATTGCAGCATCCGTTTACCTGCATTGTTGCAGGGTGTACTCAGAGTGGTAAAACCGTATGGGTAAAAACTCTTCTGGAGAATGCAAGAACAAATATCAACCCCCCTCCTGAACGTATCATTTGGTGTTATGGGCAGTGGCAACCCATGTACCTGGATATGATCAAAACTATACCTGACATTGAACTGAACGAAGGAATACCTACGAACATCGACTCGGAAGATTTTCTTGATGTTTCGAAGCGAAATCTTATTGTCCTCGATGATCTTATGGATCAATCAGGAGGGGATAAGCGCGTTGCAAATTTATTTACCAAGGGAAGCCATCATAGGAATCTCTCAGTCATATATATTGTTCAGAATATATTTCACCAAGGAAAGGAAACCAGAAACATCAGCCTCAACGCACATTATATCATACTCTTCAAGTCTCCGAGGGATAAACAACAAATTTCTATTTTGGCACGACAAGTGAATCCTGGACATGTTCAGGAATTTATGAAGAGTTACGAAGAAGCAACGAGTCGCCCCCATGGATATCTGATGCTTGATCTAAAGCCGACTACGGATGACAAACATCGTCTCAAGACAAATGTTTTACCTGAAGAAAATAGCTCCGTCCTGCAGCAGAATATAAGCAGATATATTCAAAAGAAATCGTATCAGCAACCTCCAATCGTCAACGCTATGCACAATACAGAACAGCTAATGCGAGATATTGTACAAACACCACAATTAACACCCGATGAAAAGAACATCCTATACTCTAATCAACTCGATCGTTTTCTGACATTCCAACAGCAGCTGCAGAATCAGCAGCATCAAGTTCAAACTAATCTTCAAACGCAGCTACTAAAAGTTATACAAAATTTGACAGAGACCCCACAGAAGCCTGAAAAACCTGAACCCCAGCAAGCTGAACACCTTCCGTTGGATTCTCCGTCTAAACCTAGCGTAGCGAAACCATATTTTCTAACTCCTCCTCCGACTGTTGAATACCCAAAGCCGAAACCTTTGCAAAAATGGTTAACTGTTGATTCTGGCACAGATGAAAGTGATCCTGGTGAAAACGACTCAGACAACGAAGACTCGCATGGAGAAAAAGGCTCACATGAAACAGAAGACAATAATAGTCAAAACGAAGACTCCTTATACATCACACTGCGCCCCAGGAACGACCCTCAAAATCCTTATAAAGTGCCTTATAAAGTGCGAATGCCTACTAGATTCAATAACAGAAGCCGCCCTTATTAAAAACGTTTTAAACTGATCAGTGTAACTATTTGTGTGTAACCGTAATTTATTTTATTGACATGTATAAGTTTAAACCAAAGCCTAAATAAATATTTTAAACTGAATACTTTGAATTCTGCCTTATGAGACGACGCGATGCTGTACATTCTCCATGGTTACACCAACGCCTCGCCTAAACTTGCCCATGCATTAATACCCCTTATTATTCCCCAAAGCTCATGATCACCCCCCTAAAATGAATTAAATATTCTACTTATATGCAAATCCGGTTATGTTTTAGCCATTAGTAATTTTAATAACTTTTCCCTTTTGTGTTCTGCACGTGCGAGAATCTTATAACATACTAAATCATAGCGACGAATTATTTAACCAAGCTCTGTAATTTTTCAAAGTGCCTGGTCAACGATGTTATCGAATAATGTTCTTCTAAGTTTACAATAACGATTCGCTACCATTCAAGGCGACTCTTTTTAACTTCATACGGTTCCTATACGTATAAACATCACAAAAGCGAACCAAATATCTAATATAATATTCATATATAAGCTTTTCATTGCTATGTGCCAATACGTTTTTTTCTGAGCTGACGTCTTTTCGGATTGATTCGTACATATCTTAAGTTCAGCTTAGTAACAGAAAGCGTAGCAACGCTTTCAAAGTAATAAATCGCTTTGCCTTTATATTTCGACATTTAAAATCGTTCTTTTCATGACTTCTTAAAGTGATTCTTCATTCTATCTTCCTACGATTTACTCGCTTATAAACAAGGGTTTAGTTAGCAGTAATCACTAGGATGACTTACTCTGTTTGTACTCCAGTTAACCTAGCAACGCTTTCAAAGTAATAAATCGTTTTGCCTTTAGTTCATATTTCGACACTTAAAATCGTTCTTTTCACGACTTCTCGAAGTGATTCCTCATTCTATCTTCCTACAATTTCCTCGCTCATGAACTAGGGTTTAGTTAGCAATAATTTTAGGATGACTTACTCTGTTTGAATATCTAGGTCCTAAAAATATAATCCTATCTTGTCCAATCATGTCACAGGCGTGAGTTATGTGTGAGTCATGTGTGAGTCACTGTGCATGAGTCACGGTGAATATTAATGAGGCGGCATCCCTTTGTATGCTGAATGGGGGGGGTTATCTACTGCCGTTTTAAGAAAAAAGTCGAAATATAAAAAAAAAGTAGAAATTTCAAAAAAAAAGTAGAAATTTCAAAAAAAAAGTAGAAATTTCAAAAAAAAGTAGAAATTTAAGAAAAAAATAACACTTCAAAAGTATGGCACTTATGGGGCTCCGTAGTTTTCTCATTTGGACTCCCTGATGAAACACTCAAACTCGAAAAAGCCCCCAAAAATTAAAAAAAAACCCAACAAAATAATAAAATGAAAACCGAGGGCGTAGCCCCAAGGTTTTTATTGTTTTCGAGTGTTTGGAGTTCCATCATGAAACACGATAAACGAGTGTTTGATTTTGCTTCCCAAACGAGTATTCGCATCGCGATTTGCCGTGTTTTCTTCATTGATTTCAATATGCAGATTAAGAAATGTGATCCAGTTCACTAGGAAGTTCCCTACATATTTTCATTGGGTATCAAGCCTCGTGCATGTGATGTGATGTGGTTGGTATACGTTCGCGGATTGGCTACGATTAAGATAAGTTGAAGATAGAATTAATAAAGTTAAGAGTAGAAGAGATCTATGAGCAAGAGCTAAATGACGGTGCTAGCAATATCGAAGCCTATGCCTGTTCACCAACCACTCAAGCTACAACGTCATCGCTGAATACAAACGCTTCAGCCTTTATGGTTCTCATTCAAGGAAGGTTTAAATTTAGAAATAAACAGACTTTCTCTGATTAGCAAAAGGTTGAATTACATGAAGACAAAACAGAACAGGCACGTAGCTACGGGGGTAGAGGGGCGAGGATTGGGGCACCGCCTCCCCCCGAAATTCTTTCCCGCCCCCCCCCCCCAAAAAAAAAAAATAATAATAATCCGCAGCGTGAGTGGATAAGTAATTGAAGTGTGAACGCTGTCGCGTACTTGCGTAACGTAACTGATGTTGTTATAACCAAAGCATCTAATGGCGTCATGATTTAGTTACGTAAACCATGTGACAAACTGGGGGGGGGGGTAGCGTGATTGCATTTGTACCTTTTCACTCCGCCCCTCCTCCCCAACAAAAAAAACCCCGAAAAAACTTGCACTCCTAGATTTCTTAGTGAAACAGAAAAGTCGTCAGAAGAAATAGGGTGGCAAATTTTGTTAGAGTGACAAAGAATGCTTGAAGGTGAAGGATGAGATAACTTCTTACCCGTTCAAACCGATGAGATGCGCGTGTGTAAATGACGGCACGTTCGCCCAAAATACAATGTCCGCAGCTTTGACATTTATATTGATAGACAACATGCGATTTCAAAAGCTTAGGAGTCTGGTCTTTAAACACGAAGAAAGTTAGGGGGCCTTTACACGAGCCCGGGTTGAGAGCCAGCCCGGGACAGCTCGCCAACCCTTTGGGTTGGATAGTATTTTCCCCAACCGGGTTGGGAATGTTTTTTGTCTGAGCAGAGCTCTGGTGTCAAGACATGTGGTCGATTATTATTCACTAAACAACATTTCGATTGTTTCAGATGTCGTTGCCTTATATTCTCGCCAATTCGTTCGCATAAGTGAGAAAACAAGGCAACGACACCTGAATTGAAGTCGACATTTTTGTAGTCCATTTCAGTTTTGTAGTCCTTCTGAGACAGACTGTCAAATATTCGACTTGTCACTAGACCACTGCCATGATTCATGAAAGTCGAGAATTCCTTTCCGTTTGCGAGCGCTTGAACTCGCCATGTTTACACAGGAGTCTGATTTGACAACTAACAAAATTGGCGCCAAAGACAGTTCGTAAGCGCCTGGGTACGAGACTGGACACAAATTATCATATTGCCGACCATTCTCGTACCCAGACCCACGCGCTAATGCTTGTGGCTCTGTAAATGTGAGCGTTCTGATTGGCTTTAGGAAACAACGAAAAGAATTCAAACAAATTCAACAAAATATTAAGAATTTTACAATGTACATTCTGTTCGCCATAAACACGTACGTTTGATATAATTTGACAAATCAAATAACAATAATACGTGCACCACATTTGAATTCGAAAATATAAAATTATGTATTATCAAATTATTATGCCTATTATCGTGATACTAAACTCATGCTTATACGATCGTCTCTCAAAACAACAGCCTTCGATCCCGGATCCCATATTCTTACAGTAAGTTTCGCCAGCTGTGAGATGAACAAAACAACAATTTCTTCCCAGACTGCGCTGAATGATGTTCCTAGGGAAAGAAGTTGATAAATAATGTGCCAAATTCGCTTGGCAATACAGCTATGATGTCTTCGACTCCGCGAACGATGGCTGTTATGGCATCTTTCTGTTAGATTTAGATTTTAGATTTAATAACTTTATTGCCTATAGCAACTGGTGGTCAAACAGAGCGAAATGCCCCAATTGAACATGACTACCATGATGTAAGTGTTGGTTTTGCGGAGGGAGGAAAACCGGAGAATCCGGAGAAAAACCCTCGAAGCACAGGAGAGATCAACTACAACTCTACTCACATTAGTTTTCAGCTCGACGGGGTCATTCCCAAGCGGTCACCCATCCAAGTACTAACCCCGTCTAAACGGGCTTAACTTTTGGTGAGAGGCAGCGCGCTAACAGCACACGCCAACCGTGCTCCCCTACAACTCCGTTCTCTCTTCAACACCGAACTAGATTGTCCCGTCATTTCTAACGCGTAGCTTAATCGTTTAACTCACGATTGATTATGGATACGATACGATTTACACGAGATTTTACACCAGATTTGTCAAAGGACGCGTGGGTCTGGGTACGAGAATGATTGCCGACACTTTACAGACCCGTCCCCAGTCGTTATATCGTACGCTGCTAGGCTAAACTCGCAAGGGTATCTGGGATGGAGAGAGAGAAAGTAACGACTGGCAGATTACACATTCAAAATGGCAATGCAAAAATTCTAGATGCTGAAGAAAGACCATTTCATCGAACTTTATTGTGCATTTTTGGCTAACAAACTCTCTTGTCCTCAAGAAAATGTAAGGCGAACCTGATAGAAACATTTCACTTGACTCTGAAGATGACCGCCGCTGAGGCCGGCGAAACATCACTCACTATTAAAACATCAACACCAGTCTTTCTCAAGACTACACTAACCTAGACGAACAATTTTCACAAACAACATGTACTAATCCTAGGTTTAAACCATTTATTTTGTCATTCCGAAGGGGGATTATTTCAAACTCACCATCTAAGCTCGTGTTGCAGTGAGCATTCAAATCTTCATCGTACTCTGCCATATATTGATTTCAGGTGGCAAATAAGATCTAGAGATGCTCGAAATATGACGAAGGAAAACGTAATTTGAAAGGCCTACATTATATAAATATCGATTTGTCTCTAATAAAGGGAGAAAATCCGGTTACGAAGCAAATAATGCCAGGTTGCACGATATGCATATAATTTGCAAGAAATTTCTAGTAATCTGCCAGTCGCTTCCCATTTTTTCTCTCCCCCTTACCGTGAAACCCCGCGCGGCCACGCTTTTATCCTAGTGAGTCCCTTGTGATCCCACGTTTGATCCACGTTTGATAAAATTAAACATAATTGTATCCCAAAGAAGCGACTGGTGACGAGTCTGGACACTTTACACGAGCCCAAGTCAACCCGCGTTTACATGAAGAAATTGACCAAATTTTCACACCTTAGCACCTCTCCAACCGGTAAGATATCAATATGTGAACTGTTCAGTGCATGTCTAGATATCGCGTAGGTGTCGCGTGTCATATTACATATTTTGGAAACGCGTGTTTCAAAACATGTTTAAATATTTCCTGTTTGTCCGAATTTAAATAAATTCTACATCAAAATGATCGCTTGATTCTGCCGAATGTGACACTATAGGTTTTGTCTACTAAATATATTAGATCCGTTGTTTAATTTTCAGAAAAACGGCCTTGTTTACATTTATATTACATTAGCAAACCTTCGGCGCTTCCTGCACAGCTGCAGTTCATATATAAAGACCATAGATTCTATTTGTGAAAATCTATGCAAATATGCAATGCATTTATTACTAAACGAGATTTATATTTGTTATGCTGAGTAGGAAGTTTGTATACACATGTATGTTCTATGTATTAGGATTTATATTCAATGTTGTAAGTGTTTTGAACCTTTGAGTATGTAATTTTGTCACAAGTATGTTATCCATATTTTGATGTTCATTTTGATATAAATTTTGATGCATAGATTGATATAAATAAATAAATAAATAATTAAATAAATAAATAAATAAGTTAATAAATATTCCGGTCACAGAAATTTGTCCACATATCACACTTGTCCACGCGTGTAAAATGACTCCACGCGTATTAACACCTTCACTGGGCTCCGGGCCTTCGGCCCTATGCCTGGGCTCGGGGATAAAATAGGTTGTGTCTTACGCACGCTGTGATTGGCCACTTACCGGGCATGTTTATATCAGACTATGCAAACACGGTTGTGACTTTTCTTAGCCTTATTTCATAAAAGAAAATGGCCACCCGTGTTTATATAACCTGATGCAAACACTCGAGCGAGTTTGGGAGAATTCGAAAGTACTTAAGTAAATCCTCGCCTACGGCTCGGGTTCACATAAACTTTTGAATTCTCCCAACTCACTCTCGTGTTTGCATTAGGCACTATGCAGTCTATAGTACTTCAGGCCAGGCTATATGTCCTCCGTGTTTGGCTTCTGGGCTACTAAACACCGTCCGTGAACGTCCGTAAATGTCGGAACGTCCGCCAACGTCCGTGACCGTCCGCGAACATCCGTAAACGTCCGCCAACCTCCGTGACCGTCTGCGAACGTCAGCCAACGTCCGTGACCGTTCGCGGCTATAATTCTAACCGTCCGTTATCAATATTTATCATAAATTAGTTGATATATAAAGATTTAAGAAAAACTAACCATATTAAATTGAAAACTTTATTTGTACCATAGTTTTCGACCGCGGTATGATGCCCTCCAAGCCCCCAAATTACCGTATACACACGTAAACCGGTCACGGCGACAACGAGTCGACTAAAAGTAAACCGACAAAAAACACTTATTTTTTTTAATTACTTTGATCATACTGGTCAAAACACCATGGTACAAAAACAAAAGTTTTCAATAAAAAATGGTCAGTTTTTCTTAAATCTTTAAATATCAACTAATTTATTATAATATTGATCACGGACGGTTAGAATGAAGGCCAGTCACGGACGTTATGCATTTATAGAGTTTCCTATTTAAGAATACTGTATATTAATGTCTCACATAAATATTTAACAATTAGACAACGAGGCTGAGTTTTCTATGAGCTGACAGTCAACGAGGCGAAGCCTTGTTGACTATCTGCTCATAGAAAACGAGGACGAGTTGTCTAATTGTTTTAGTATCAACCATAAACAACTTTTCTTTAACGTAAAGAAGTCTTATCAAACATTGTTCTAAATGTTCGGATAGTTTTACCTTTTTGCTTGCAGAAGTCTCCCCATACATAATGCAGAGCAGTTCTGATGGCGTATGGTAAACAATCGCTCACAAAACACAAGATTGTAACTACTTTGCTTCAAATTTGGTTTAGATATACTCCATAGGCATAAGCGAATTCATTTTCTTATTCGAAAATGTCAAACTGAATATATTTCCATTACTTTCGACCCAATGTTTTCTTCAGTCGTACAAAAATTTTAGCAGACGCCATGTTTGATTTTTTAAACTAGTTTCCAGGTTTTGCTTGCGGCGTGAATATGCCGTGGCTTCTGATAGGTCAGAATGGGAGTATTCCAGCTATAAGACGGTTTATCATTGGATAACACTACCATGGTCTATCACCAATAGACAATGGTAGCTCAGCCAATCAGAAAGCCGGATTTGTAATAGACCACGAGTTGGTTGATACTAAGAGCCGTTAGTATAATTTCATAGTGGAAAAGAGGCTTTCCAGCTTTCTGATTGGTCCGCTCAGCGGTGAATCTGAGGTGATAGTCACCGCCTAGCGCGGTGACTATTGCATCACAAGAAATTGTTCTTCAAAAGTATTTTTGGAAAAGAGACTGGTACTTATTCAACACTGCACTGACTTTACTCGTTTCAGTCTCCCCCTCGGAGTTGTCATTTTGAAGTATGAGATTTTAGAATTTGTTGGTCCATTGAACTGTTGATTATTTTTTTTCAAATGGGGTCTGTAGTTTTTGAGACAAACAAAAGAGCATAATACTGAAAACATTTATCACTGACATGTTGTACATATCAAATATCGTGAAAACAAACCTTTATAAAGGTAAGGAAGTATATTTTCTATAATTCTTCGTATTTTTGGTATGTTTTGGCTAGGTTTTGGTCGTAGCGATGTGGCGAAAACTTCGTCATGAGTGAAGAACATAAGATTGAACATGAATTAAGTGCAAAAAAGCCATAACACAGGATCCAAAACACCACAATAAAAGTCTTTTTAGCATGATTTGAATGTATGTACAAGTTCAATTCCAAAGTAGGATGTTGTTTACTCTTTTTTTGAAATTACTTACTAACAAAGATTGTGGCTTGCTAACATCGTCTGTGAATAAACAGAATCACCACTGTTAAAATGAAAGCAGTTGTTTAAAAGTTTTTGTTTCAATGTGATTGGTTTTTTATCAACCTCTGAAATTATACTAAAACAATTAGTCACCTCAGTCTCCGTGACTATCGGTGTATTTACCTTTAGTATAATTTCATAGTGGCAAAGAGGCTTTCCAGCTTTCTGATTGGTCTGCTCAGCGGTGAATCTGAGGTGATAGTCACCGCCTAGCGCGGTGACTATTGCATCACAAGAAATTGTTCTTCAAAAGTAGTTTTGGAAAAGAGACTGGTACTTATTCAACACTGCACTGACTTTACTCGTTTCAGTCTCCCCCTTGGAGTTGTCATTTTGAAGTATGAGATTTTAGAATTTGTTGATTCATTGAACTGTTGACTTTTTTTTTTTCAAAATGGGGTCTGTACTTTTTGAGACAAACAAAAGACCATAATATACTGAAAACATTTATCACTGAGATGTTGTACATATCAAATATCGTAAAAACAAAACTTCATAAAGGTAAGGAAGTATATTTTCTATAATTCTTCGTATTTTTTGTATGTTTTGGCTAGATTTTGGTCGTAGCGATGTGGCGAAAACTTCGTCATGAGTGAAGAACATAAGATTGAACATGAATAATTAAGTGCAAAAAAGCCGTAACACAGGATCCAAAACACCAGAATAAAAGTCTTTTTAGCATATATTTGAATGTATGTACAAGTTCAACTCCAAAGTAGGATGTCGTTTACTCTTTTTTTGAAATTATTTGCTGACAAAGACTGTGGCTTGCTAACATCGTCTGTGAATAAACAGTATCACCACTGTTAAAATGAAAGCAGTTGTTTAAAAGTTTTTGTTTCAACGTGATTGGTTTTTTATCAACCTCTGAAATTATACTAAAACAATTAGTCACCTCAGTCTCGGTGACTATCGGTGTATTTACCTCGCCGCTTCGCGGCTCGGTAAATATTCACCGATAGTCACCCCGACTTCGGTGACTAATTGTTAAATAGTCGCCTCGACTTCGGTGACTAATTGTTAAATAGTCAACGAGGCGAAGCCTTGTTGACTATCTGCTCATAGAAAACGAGGACGAGTTGTCTAATTGTTTTAGTATCAACCATAAACAACTTTTCTTTAACGTAAAGAAGTCTTATCAAACATTGTTCTAAATGTTCGGATAGTTTTACCTTTTTGCTTGCAGAAGTCTCCGCATACATAATGCAGAACAGTTCGATGGCGTATGGTAAACAATCGCTCACAAAACACAAGATTGTAACTACTTTGCTTCACATTTGGTGTAGATATACTCCATAGGCATAAGCGAATTCATTTTGTTATTCGAAAATGTCAAACTGAATATATTCCCATTACTTTCGACCCAATGTTTTCTTCACTCGTATAAAAATTTTTAGCAGACGCCATGTTTGATTTTTAGCCTAGTTTCCAGGTTTTGCTTGCGGCGTGAATATGCCGTGGCTTCTGATTGGTCAGAATAGTTAGGAGTATTCCAGCTATAAGAAGGTTTATCATTGGATAACGCTGCTATGGTCTATCACCAATAGACCATGGTAGCTCAGCCAATCAGAAAGCCGGATTTGTAATAGACCACCAGTTGATTGATACTAAATATATCTATATATATTTATACAATACCCTAGTTGCTATGCGTGTTTTCATTGGTTGTCGCCCATGATCTATTAGAGGACAGACACATGGTCACGTCAGATCACGTCAGCTGACTTGCCTTTTTCCTTCTTCATGCCCCAAAATCCGGCACGAGTTTCGACAAAGACCTTTTAAATTTTTATTGTATAAAACAAATAGATTCCATTTTTTTGTTGTCTGTTCAGTTATAGATGCACCGAGGACGTCACAACGTGGTAAGAACATCAGTGACCCACTCGACTGCGTCTCGTGGGCCACTTTTTTGTTCTTACCACGTTGTGACGTCATCTGTGCATCTATAACTGAACAGACAACGGCAAAATGGAATCTATTTGTTAAATATAAACATAAACTAAAGAATGTAATATACAAAGGTTGTATATTACATACTTTAGTTTATGCATATATATATATAGCAATATTTTTCTGGCATTGATTTTAATTAGTATTAGACAGTGCTCTAATATCTGTTCCCAAAAACCCTTAAAAATGGTGATTGACCGATCATGCCACAATCTGAAAATACCGATTCCGGGACGATTAACATAATGAGTCAAATGTCGTCACTAATTTGGCATGTAAAGGGATTCCTTGGATGTCAGAAGAAGTAACTTTCCTACCAGTCTCACTGACGCCGTGAACATGCATGAGCATGCGGCATGATACGGAAAGGAAAGCACAGTGGCGTGTGCTGTTAGGGCGCTGGCTCTCACCAAAAGTTAAGCCCGGTTAGACCAGGTTAGTACTTGGGGCTCATGTGAGTAGACTTTACTTGGTCGCTTCTGTGCTTCGAGGGTTTTTCGCCGGGTGCTCCGGTTTTCGTCCCTCCGTAAAATCAACACCTGTGTGTCATAGATGTGTCATATGGCGGCTGCCAGTGCGCTGGCTTTAATATGCCTTCGACTCTGCCACTGTAACTCGAACAGGCATTATCGTCGCATATATTATCCGTCTGACTCAGACGAATTTAACTGCCCAGACGAATTGTCGAATTTAATCGAGTTATACGCCGCAGTTTCATCGAATAAAGTTCAAACAATTAAATTCGTCTGAATTATATTTGTCTATAGTGCGACGTTTAGCGCAGGCCTTATATTCCCTCTGTGTAATCTGCTTATGTTAGATTTTAAGTTATAGATTTAATTTCTGCTTATGCATAGCCTCCATGCATGCCCAGGCGTGTAAAGGGAAACAAACTCGAACTTTTAAGAACTGAATTTGAAATTAACAAATCAGTAAATTAAATTAATGTATACCATTGAGCTTTGTGGTTACATGTGCATGCAGGAGAGAAAGTGATGTAAAAATAAATGGGCAAAATCTATGCAAAAAGGTATGACTATTGGATAAAATAAACGAGAATATTGGAGGAATTTGCATTGTAATTGGTTTTGAAAGGCTTTATTTTAATGATAATCTGAGAGAAAATCAATTGAGTATTAATATATATGCCGCTGGGAAAGACAAGAGTCAAATAATGATACAAACGAACGTGTACATTTAAAGAGTTTGTTTAAATTGCCGGTTATAGAAATGTAGTCCTTTTTGAAGGAACGTATTTGTCTCACCTAGAATAGTGTTGTTTATATCAGTATCTCCAAGAAAAAAGAAGGAAGTTGTTTCAGACAGCTTATGGTAATTTTGCAACTTATGAAAAGATCAGTCACCAACTGCTGCGACATTTGTTTACTTCCCAAAGTACAGCTGAAACGAAGAACAATAGCTGAATACGGCCGACTGAAGCTTTTGACTTTCCGCAACTAAAGTGAAAGATTTCAATTGGGGTTTCATTGTCATTGCTGATCTGATGTTGACATAAATCTTTGCGTTGTTGTGTTTGGGCTTCATAAACAGCCAAGTTGCGAACACGAAGGCATTTGCAAGATACTTTGATACAGGTAACATAGAGAGGAAGAGAGAGATATTTAAATTTGAAGAATCTTCAGTTAAAAATAATAAATCTGCATGCTTAACGCAAGAAAGACGAATGATATACATTTATATATATATGTACAAGTCTATTTACAATGAAATAGTATAATTGAGGAAGCGATGATCGTTTATCATCGTTTAAAGCTATTTAGATTTCTATTACATCTTACATTCTCTAGCATATCTTCCCACATTTTTGCTCCAGTATATGGAAAAACTATTAAAAATATCCAGTGTAAGGTTCTGGAAGAGCGAGAGCCATTTCTCGATCGAGAGATACGTCATATTATCGCCCTAATTTACTTACAGTATATATTTAATAAATCTTTAGCTGTTTTAGCATGACTGTCACTTATTTTATTTCAAATTTTCTTTGTACATGCCAATTGTGTAGTTGTTTCGTGTTTGGTAGTATTGTCGGAAACTAATGTAATACGTCACCACTTAAGGAGTAAAAATAGGGATTAACTACAGAGTCTTAAGTGCATGTCATCTTCTGTAATTCATCAAATATCCAGATGGCGTCGATCGAAACCAAGTTAACACAATTGCACCTCACAACAGAACGAACCAACGAGATTATATCTAGTTCTGATGAAGAAACAATTACAAGACAACAAGCAACCCTCCGAGCGGTTATAAACGAAGTCGACAATCTGCGACGAGAAATCCAGGCCAAGAAAATCGAGGCCAAAGAAGAAGTGACAGAATGGAACGCCGAGATAAACAAAAGGCTAGCCGACGCAGATGGCGACGTCCGAACGACGAAGAAATGGTTAGATGAAAATAAAAGAAAACAAGAGACTATCGAACGCGAAGGAGAAATTACAATTCGAGATGAAGCTCCTAGAGACGAAACTAAAGCTTCAAACCCAACACGAGACGTCGTCGAAAGAAACTCCACCGAACGTGGTATCTATGAGTGAAACCCAAGCTAAACTGCCAAAACTAGTCATTACGAAATTCGACGGTTCGTATATGGACTGGCTAAGATTCTGGGGGCAGTTCACTGAGAACGTCGAGAAAAGTAAGGCTGCACCTATCACGAAATTTATATTTCTTCGCGAACTTCTCGACCCTAAGGTAAGAAGAGAGGTAGAATCACTCCCCTTCACGGCGGAAGGATACAACCGCGCGAAAAGTATTCTTTAAGATAAATACGGAAACGAAACCGAAATTTTCAAGGCCTACACTCAAGAAATCTTAAGCTTACCAACGATTTCAAGCGCTAACACTAGAAAGATTCACGACTTCAGCGACAAATTGATGCACTCGGTTCTGGCTCTACAAACGATGGAAAAGCTCGATCAAATAAACGGCGCGGTTTCGATGACCCTAGACAAATTGTCAGCCATACGAATCCGGATTGGGAGAGATGGGACTTCGCAAAACTGGCTGAGGCACTTAGGCAATGGATAGGAAGAAATCCAGTAGAAAACAAAGAAGAGCGAGACCACGAACAAGGCAACAAACGCAGAGATATTAAAGACAAGCTGTTTCATGCCCGTCATAGCGACAAGAAACCACGTGGGTGTACTTATTGTGATGACAGCAACCACAAAGCCGTCGAGTGTTTGAAATTCACAACAGTTCCGGATCGGAAACAAATATTATCGAAAAGAAGATTATGCTTTAATTGCACTTCAGCGCACCACAAAGCATCCGAATGCCTGAGTAAGACGTCGTGCCAGCATTGTGGTAAACGACATCACACGTCAATCTGCGAGTCCGTAGAGAAGTCAACGAAAGACCCTGTCAAAGAGATCCTTGGCATGACAACAAACCACAGAAACGAAGGTGTTTTTCCTGTCGTAGTCATCGAAGCAAATGGCATCAAATGCAGAGCTTTAATAGACTCTGGAGCCGGCAGTTCGTACATTTCGTCAAAACTAATCCAACTTCTCCGAATAAAACAAACCGAAGTACAAACGAAAAACATTGATATGATGTTGACATCCACAACCGCCAAACTTGAAGTCTATGAAGTAACTCTTCAGTCAGTGGACCACCAATTCACCTTACCAGTCAGGGCAACCAAGGTAAACAAAACAGAACTCCTGGCAATAGAAAACCCAAGATACAGCGAACTCATAGAGAATCACCCCCATCTGAAAGGCGTATATGTTTATGATAACGACACCAAAGCGTCTCTACCAATCCACATGGTCCTTGGAAATGGAGAATACGCCTGGATAAAGACAGAAACGACGCCAAGAATTGGAAACACACCCGTTGCAGAGCTCACCAAGTTCGGATGGTTTCTGATGTCACCAGGCAAAGAATTCGACAATAATACCGTACTTCTCACACAAACAAGCCAGAGCGACTACGAACGATTGTGCAGACTAGACGTCCTCGGATTAGAAGACAAACCGGAGCATGATCAGTCAACCGTTTTTGACGAATTCAAAGAACAGTTGACGCGCAACCAAGAAGGCTGGTATGAAACTGATTTGCCTTGGAAACCGAACCATGCAATTCTACCCACAAACGAGCAAGGTAGCATCAAGCGTCTTCAGAGCCTCAGAAAGAAGCTGCAACGAGATGGCTTGACAGAAGAATATGATGCAATCATACAGCAACAGTTACAAGAAGGGATCATAGAACGAGCACCACCTGTCTCGCAACCACGAGAGTTATACATCCCACACAAGAGCGTGATCCGCAAGTCCGCTGAAACGACAAAGATGAGGATTGTATATGACGCCTCCGCTAGAGAGACTCCTAACGCACCGTCGCTCAACGATTGTCTATACGCTGGTCCGGCCCTACAAAACAAGTTATGGAACGTACTAATTCAGCAAAGAGCCTACCCAGTAGTATCTGGTGATATAAAGAAGGCGTTCCTTTAAATTCGGATCCGTGAAAGCGAAAGGGACGCGCTTCGCTTCCACTGGCAACCAGACGACAACGCCAAGATCGACACCTACCGCTTTGCGCGAGTACTGTTTGGTCTCCCCCTTCTCCTTTCCTTTTAGGAGGAGCCCTTGAGTGTCATCTGGACGCCTGGGCAAAGAAATATCCTGAAGAAGCCGAGAGAATACGAAGAAACCTTTACGTAGACGACCTTTTAACGGGTGGCCAAAATGTCGAAGAAGCCCAGCGTCGCAAATCTATCGCGATAGAGGTGATGAGTGATGCAAAATTTGAGTTGCACAAGTGGCACTCGAATCATTCCGAGCTAGAAGATATACCCAATCCTGAACCCAGCGACGACCAGTCCTACGCTAAACAACACCTACTGGTCCATCCAAGCGAATCGAAGCTGTTGGGCCTTAAATGGGACAAGTCAGAAGACAGCCTAGCAGTACAGTTCCCAACCACAAGTTCCACATCGACAAAACGTGAAGTCCCAGGAAAACTGGCGAAGATTTATGACCCACTAGGATTGGTATCCCCCACCTCACTGCAAGGCAAGCTAATCTACAGAGATGTGTGCGAGTCTAAAGTACCATGGGATGCACCAATCCCGCAAAGCCTCCAACTACGCAGGAAAAAGTGGGAGCAGTCATTACCGGCAATTACCAGTTACCTACGCTAACTCCCGCCAGGTTCTTATTCCAGCGTTCAAACCAGATACCAGAGGAAGAGTCGTGGAGAATTAAAAATGATCATCTTCGGAAGCGAGCAAGGCACCTTTTAAATTGCAAGAACAGCTTATGGAACAGATGGAAGAGAGAATACCTCACAGCGCTGAGAGAGAGGCACAACATGATGCACGAAACGAGTAAGCAAAGAGAGGAGACGTGGTTATCGTGAAAACGGACAACAAAAATCGAGGTACTTGGCCCCTTGCCATTGTGGAACAAGTCTACCCAGGAAAGGATGGAATCGTTCGCGCCGTGCAACTGAAGACCGCCAATGGACACTTGGAAAGACCTGTGCAACATTTATTTATTTATTTCCACTTGAACTCCAGTGCGACATTGAAGAAAAGGAAACAGCGAAACTTAACCCAGAAGCTCAAGAATTCCGCCCAAGAAGAGATGCTGCAGCAGCAGGGAATCTCAGGATGAAACAAGTCATGAAAGTGGAAAACGGCGAGTGACAATCAGAACAAATACAATGACATTTTTAACGGTCGTCAATCAGAAAGGAACTCTTTAATATAACTCAATTTGTTTAGTTTTGTTCTTGTTACGTATACGTGGGGAACGTTTAGTACAGCTATAAAGAGACTTTATTGTACATATGTTGCCATTTAGGCAAACATATGGGGGGGGGGGGGGGGGGGTGTGTCGGAAACTAATGTAATACGTCACCACTAAAGGAGTAAAAATAGGGATTAACTACAGAGTCTTAAGTGCATGTCATCTTCTGTAACATGAGCTTTTATTATATAGAGTCGATAGTGATAGTGAGACAGTGAGCAAGTGTGATTGTGACCACAGTGATTAAATATAGTCTTCAAATCTTAAAGACTTCGGACGCCTTTGGATAGATCCCTAATAGTAAGGGGCAAATTTACTATAGTATTTTGTACACATAATGTCATGAAGTATCATGAATACAAACTTACTAATGTTGCAGACCATGTAAAGTTTTAAGCCCGAAAATGTGTTGTAGTTTGCATGCATATGGTGAGGTGTCCGTGTTGTTTCGCAGCATTTTGTCAAGCTTTGCCATTTAGCAGTTGTATTTGCTAATGCTGCGGCATGTGTTGTGTTATTTGTTAAATGGGTTGTCATATATATACATATGACTTTTCAATGTTAGCGTATATATTAACACTTTTTCTTCGTGTTCAGATAATTGGAAAATGTATTTCAAGATTTTCTTGACCTTTTTGTCATTGGTTGGTTGTTCTTTTTCCAAGGTAAGGCAGGTTTTAATTAAAGACTAATTTAAATTGTTCTTTCTAGTCTCTAGTATTTTATTCTGGCTAACACCAGACGATTTTATTCACGTCTGGGGAAGCCCTCGGACAGGAATGAGTTAAGAAAATCGATCGTAACAGTTTGACAACAACAGTTAAAGTATACAAGGATATTGAACTGAAAATAGATTATATATAGCCATATATTAAGGTTGGAACCCTCGTTACAAAACCTTTGCTACTTCCCGTTTCTTCTTAGCCTCCTTTGCAGACGTAATTCTTTAGTGTCGTATGCTAACTTCCTCCCCACTAACGTCTACTCTACAGCGAGCTCTTCAGAGCGAAACATTCCTTTCTCTTTGTGTACAAGGAACCAATGAGATTGGAGCATTGATCACTGCTAATTAACGCCAGCTGAGCCGAGCGATGGAGCAAACGTTGTTGTGAAAATGTAATTACATTTTCTACAGTCTGAAAATTATCTGCGTACATCACTGCATTTGGAATCACAAATATTTCGAGAAGTATAGAACTACACCAAATTTTTGAAGAGTGGTATTTCGATTATAATCTTTCACCAAAGTTAGTTTAAAGTGTATGAGCGTTAGCGAGATTAAAGCTTGGAAATGGTAATTGACAATGTGATTGATTACTTATATAACCAATCAGAAAACTCGTTCATATTCGGTAGCTCTTTACCGTTGTATTATACCATGAATGAAAATATGGACGACAAAGGCAAAAAAGAAGTTGTTCAAATTTTTGCATTCGATACCCGACTCTTATTGACTTAAAACATATTAGTGAACTTTCTCTACTCAGTTCTATAGAAGCATGTTTTTCCCCGAAACACTTATAAGCGATTATTTCTACGTTGTAAATGTTGGAAATAACAATAATTTATTCTTGTTGTTTGGGTGCCGAGGTTATAAAATAGTATAATAATAAGGACTTTAAGATGCTAGGACGACGATGACGATTAGAAGACAACATTCATTTTACAATTTAAACAAGTCACGGTTAACTGACTATTATAATTGAAGTTAGTTTAACGACTTTCAAAACGTCTTAAAGTATATTGCTAAAATGATCGTAGTGTCTATATTGAAGTTAATCGTAAGCATCAGTTCTCATCTTTTGGCGAATTAATGTTGTCCTGAAGACGTGAAAATGCTCTAAGTGGTTTTGTATAAAGAACGAGGACAGTATTAAAAATACTCCAACTAAAAATTCTTCATTCCCTTTGCTTTGCAAATATAAATTATTTAATTTTGTTTGAAGGACATCGTCGTTGAGGGTGCTTCTTAATCTTACTTAACTGAATCCTTTTCTGGCTACAGTTGCTTTTTGTCTACTTATTAATTTTACTCTGGCTACCGCCAGACGAATTTACTAATTTTACTCGTGTAGGGGAGAGCTGTCGGAAACCTGGCCAATAAAGAGTTAAAAACTACTGGCTACACTTGCTTTTTCTCTACTTATTACTCGGGCTACCTGAGGCCGAGTCTAGGTTTCGGCTCCGGTTTTTTTTGGCCACACAAAATTGCATTATTGGCCTTGCGAAACTGTAAAGGCATGTTGCATGCTCGGTTTTTTCGAGTTCTTTTGCCTTTCATCGAGTTGGGTTGAGGTGTTTTCCAGCGATATTGGTGAATTCACGAGTAGTTGATCAGTAATGTTGTTGACAAGGTTTGTCCATGAAGACAGAATAGACGAATTTATTACAGACACGAAAAAATGCCGTGTTGACATCAGTACCTAGGAAGTTTGACTTGAGGACTAGAGACACAAGAAAGGGCCACAGTATATCAAAGAACATATACGTGCTGTTTACCTAGTAACGGCTTTCTCCTTGTTTGAATAGCTTTACCTTTTGCAAGTGACCGAGTTATAGTTGATCAGTTAAAGCGGCTGACAATTGTCTTCATCATAAACACGCTTACAAAGGCTTTACAATGTTTACAACTGCACACGCCGGCGATCGCGGTAGACCTAGTACGTAAAAGATGACGAGCTATTTCAAAACAGGTTGGCCCTGGCCTTGCTGCTTTATATAGTCCGACAACTACAAAATGCAAGTATAATAATAAGCACCGAATAGAGGAAATACCGGTAAGATATCAATATGTGAACTTTTCAGTGCATGTCTAGATATCGCGTAGGTGTCGCGTGTAGTATTACATTTGGAAACGCGTGTTTCAAAACATGTTTAAATATTTTCTGTTTGTCCGAATTTAAATAAATTCTATATCAAAATGATCGCTTGATTCTGCCGAATCCGACTATAGGTTTTGTCTGCTAAATATATTAGATCCGTTGTTTAATTTTCAGAAAAACGGCCTTGTTTACATTTATATTACATTAGAAAACCTTCGGCGCTTCCTAGATTCTGTTTGTGAAAATCTATACAAATATGCAATGCATTGCCATTGCCATGTAGTCTTGCTAGAGTACGCACAGGCTACGCGAAGCTTTCAGAAATCAGTAGCCCGAGTGAACGTCTGAGCAGGCGTCTTGTTATATTGAGCTTCTGACTGAAAACCGAGGCCGCTGAAAGCTGAGACGACTAAACACGCAGTGCAATAAGGCCTGCGTTCCACGCTCCATTCCGCTCACATTGTAACGGTCTTTGTCGTAATAATTTGAGCTCGAACAAATTGACGTTGGCGGAACACCCGCGGTGTGATAGAACACGCAATTTTCCCGCACTGCGTGTTTAGTCGTCTCAGCTTTCAGTGAGCGTCACGCGCCATTCACGTGGCACAGAAGCCTAACAGCTGTTTCGAGTTTCAAATTACCGCGCGCTGCAAGTTGCATATATATGCATATATCACGAACTGTTAACCAGCTTACACAACTGTTAGGCGGCCTCGGTTTTCAGTCAGAAGCTCAATATAATAAAACAAAAAAAGAGGAAGGACCATCACAGGCGTCAGAGTTGGGCTCCCTGTGGATCTGCAAGGCGCTCCCCAAAGCGCTCCAATCCCACCACTTCTTGTGTGCTTCGGTTTCTAATCGCGCTGCCTGCATGGGTACAAAGCAGTTCAACGTTTTAAACCAATATAAACCATACTAGTCCCCACAGCTTCTCCCGGCGAGCACCGAAAAAGATCATATTTATAAAAGCACCAATTTATAAAAGGAATATAGGGACGAGAATGAACACAAACAACAAAAGTTGGTAAATTAAATATCACCGTTTCATTTAATATAGAAGTGCTGTTTTGAGAAATGTTCGCCGTTCGGTAACATTTATAACTTTTTATGGGGGGAGGGGCGTATACGTGAGTCCCCATTCAAGTATACGACTCCACTATAGTGTTCGGCCCTGTTTACATGAAGCGGATTGAGTTTTCAAATCAACCCCCCCCCCCCCCCCTCCCCCTCATGTTGCTTCTCCTTGAGTCCTTGTTGTACATGAAGAAGATTGAAAGTTTTCGATCTGATCGAAATGAATGGCTGAAGTCAATTCACGCAGTGGAGTGGATTGACTTGAGATTCAAGCAAAAATCGACTTGAATGTCTCCAATCTGATTCATCTAAACACGGTTTGACTTGAAAATGACTTGATACGCATAAGTGAAGTGAAGTGCGTGTTGCAAACATGGCGGACATTGAAGAAAGCCCAGAAAATAGTGTTGAAAAACTGCTTACAAAAAGCAAAAGCAGATCAGATCCATGTAAACATGTGCCTGGATTGACTTCACTCGCATTTTTCGATTCGATTGGACCGTCAATCCGCTTCATGTAAACAGGGCTTTAGACGTATACTTGAGTTAATTAACTAGTCAGTGAATGAGTCAGAAAACGCTTCATCTTCCTTTAATAATGTTAACATCAATTATGTATGGTATAGATCCTTTTACTATTAAAGTTCGAATACGTAATTTTCATCATATGACGCCAAATTCTATTCAAGTTTTCTTTTGAATTCTTTTCAATTTCGTTTATCTTAGCTTTTGTATATTTTAAATAGAATTCAAAATGATTTCAAGTGCATGTCATTTGCTAACCCAGAGTCGAGCATTCCTTTGTCGATGCGTATTAAAAAATACATACAAATGTCAATATGATAAAATTAAGCAAACCAGTCAGTCGTCGCCTTTCCGACGACTAAAAATTATGCAAGAAGTACTAGAAGATTAACGAAGATTAAAGATCAAGAAGATTAACGGTTCTCTCAAGCTTGAAATGCTTTCTCAACATCGATTTACAACCCTCGTTGTTGTATTTTATGGACTTGCCATCAGCCTTGTCAACCTTGTGGACAAAATAGACGGAGAAAAGGTAATATATCGTCTATATCCTTTGATAACCGTTGAACATATTTTAAAGGTGCGATTATACGAAGGTGTAGAGTAGTCAGTTGTATAGTAGTTAACAAATCCTAGTTAGAAGAGATAGATATGCTAGCTCGTATGAGAGAATTGAGTGTAAGGGGGTGATTATACATGGACCGGGCTGGCCCATGCAGTTAACCGGGCTATAGCCCGCGTTTCGGTTACATGGCAAGCGGACTAGCCCGGTTTGCCGGGATGAAAATGTCCATGTATAATCGTTTCGTCCCAGGCTGAAAAACTGTTGAACTCGCTTCGATACGCGTTCGTTTACTTGACTGTGTGAATAAATAGTGCTGAAAAGAACTGACATAGAACATCAAAACTTGTTCGAGTGTTTCGAGATCATAGCGAAGACTTAATAAATTAATTAGTCTTCGCGAGGTTAGCTAAGACTATAACAATCTTTTTATTAACGATGGGCTTACAAAAGATTACGTCGACATAAATAATAATTAAAGTGCAAAACTGAAGTAAAACTAACGTAACTTTACCCTTATTTATTCTTGATAATTGGGAATTTCGTCCTGAAAGCATCCACATCAATTCAGAACTCATCCCAGTCAACCTGGCCAGTCCAGACCATGTAATCACCCCCCTAAATGTTCTTTTAGCTATTTCACTGAGAAAAATTTCTGAATTCCCAAGCGAACTCAAACCCACAACTTTCTGATCGCCGGTGAGACGCTATAACCATTGCCATTGCGCAGTACTGGCAATCAGATGCTTTAATTGAACGTAGATTGAGTTCGATGTATGACATGCATATATGTCATTATTAAACTATGTGCATCATATCATCAAGTATGATCACATGTGTTAATTTTGTAATGCATCTCATATCCGAGCTAGCATATCTGTTTCTTCCCTTAACAACCTGATTACCACATTAACATATATTATTATAGCAGTATAGTGCAGTAGCTCAATAGTTATAGCGTCTAACACTCTAACAAGCAATCAGAAGATTGTTTATAAATTTAGAAATTTTTCTAAGTAAAATAGCTCGAAGAACATTTACACTCAAATCCTATAGAGAGTAGACAAAACTCAAGCGTTGAGTTGCTCAACGGCACGCTTGCCCGAGTGCGTTTAATCGATAATAGTTTGGCATGATGCTGGATTAGTTACTTTCGACGAGCACTGTCAAAGATTGTTGGTTGTTTAGGATAAGCGACCAGACGTAGTGCAAATACAAGGCTTCATGTAGTCATGCACTTTTGAAAATAACATTTATATTACGCAAGCTAAGTTTGGTCAAAAACCGTGCATGATCAGAGTATCCACGGAAATCGGAAGCACTTTTGTCGTATAAAAGCAAAAAAGGTTAAAATAAACAAGGAATGTGTAAGGGCTTGAACTGTGAGAAAAATAACAAGCTCAACACTAATGCTTAACTCGTAGAAAAAACACGGTGATTTGTGCTTATGAAAACACAACAAAAAGGTGTAATCAGTTCACGTTTTAATAGCGACTTAACGAAATAAAATTGTGTATAAATACATCTAGCTTTTTAGTTAGTTAGTTAGTTAGTTAGTTAGTTAGTTAGTTAGTTAGTTAGTTAGTTAGTTAGTTAGTTAGTTAGTTAGTTAGTTAGTTAGTTAGTTAGTTAGTTAGTTAGTTAGTTGGTTAGTTGCAATAGACATACCAGGCTGGAAACGTAATTTGAAAATGAAAATAAGTGCCCAGCAAATAACTTTTAGACAAGACATAACTTCAAAGATAAAATTTTAATTAGGTAACGTTTCATTGCTTGAAGCGCAACATTAAATTAAATTCTTCCTTTAAAAACTGTCATTTCTTGTTCAATGGTGAATTGTATGAACAAATTGATGGTGTTGCTATGGGTTCACCGCTTGGTCCACTTTTTGCTAACATTTTCTTATCTTTTCATGAGAAATCATGGTTGACTGACTGTCCTTCTCATTTTAAACCTATCTTTTATCGTCGCTATGTTGATGACTGTTTTCTAATTTTCCGCTCACAGGAACATGTTCTCCCATTTCTTTCTTATCTTAATTCCAGACATCCTAACATTCAATTTACTCATGAGCTAGAAAATGACTTATCTCTTCCTTTTTTAGATGTTAACATAACCCGTTCTAATGGTGCTTTCTTAACGTCTGTCCATCATAAACGTACATCCACTGGGTTATTCACTAACTTTGACAGCTTTATTCCCATCTCTTATAAAAGAGGACTTATTCTTTCGCTAATCTCTTGTTATTTTAATATATGTTCTTCTTATGTTTCTTCCCACGCTGACCTAGAGAAACTTAAAGAAATTTTCACTCTAAATGGTTATCCAGTCCCATTCTTGGACAACTGTATTAGTACCTTTTTAGATAAAGTATTTTCTACCAGCCATATTATTCACTCTTGCTCTAAACAAGTGCTGTATTTTTCTATTCCTTTTAATGCATGGTTCCCATGGTCTAGTGATACGAACCCAACTCCGCAAACTACTCTCTTCTGCATATCCGCAACTTAATTTCTGTTTTGTATTTCGTCCTTCTGTTCGCCTCTCAAACTTCTTTCCTTTCAAGGACCGAATTCCCTTTGGACTGAGATCACATGTTGTGTACTCGTACAAGTGTCAATGCTGTGGTGCATTGTATGTCGGACAAACACGCCGACACATTCACACACGTATCTCAGAACATATGGGTGTTTCGCCGTTGACTGGAAAGAAGCGTTCAATGTCATCTTTGTCAAGTGTTCTTTCTCACAAGCTCAAAACTGATCGTCCTGTTGCTCCTTCTGATTTTAAAATACTTACGGCTTCTTCCACTTCTAAATTTGAACTCTTACTGAGGGAAAGTCTTCTAATTTCTAAACTTCAGTACCTCTTTCTTTGTTCTATTTAGTTAGTTAGTTAGTTAGTTAGTTAGTTAGTTAGTTAGTTAGTTAGTTAGTTAGTTAGTTAGTTAGTTAGTTAGTTAGTTAGTTAGTTAGTTAGTTAGTTAGTTAGTTAGTTAGTTAGTTAGTTAGTTAGTTAGTCAGTTATAGTTAGAAACATTGAAAACAGCAAGATATAGGATTGGCTAGACTGCGAGATGCCATACATATTAAACATAAAGATTTCCAAGATCGGGAGTTTTCTATCTCATAATTTATATTCAAAGCAGTAATTGCCTGTTCACATGAGACCGGGTTATCTCGCGGGGTAGGGATAACTCGGGGGCTAGGGTTCGTCAAAGTTGACCCTGTTTCACATGATAAAACGCAACTACCGAGTTATTCCTGGCCCCCGAGATAACCTTGCTTTCACGTGAACAAAATAACACGCCAGTAAGGTCAACAATTAAACGCACGCAAATGGCACGCGAACAAGAATAGTGCGTATAAATTAGAATGTTTTTTTACAATGTACGCATGCGTAATTATACAAAAGTTGACCATAAACCCCCGAGATAAGCCGGGTGAAAGCGCTCACATGGAGGTAGGGTTAACTCTGGCCTAGGTTACCCTATATCGCTCAGAACGAGTTATCCCTATCCCCGAGTTATCTTGGTCTCATGTGCATGAACGGTTTACTTTTTTAACATGGAAATAAACTAACACCGAGATATCTCGAGGGATAGGGATAACCCTACCCCACGAGATAACTCGCCTCGTGTGAACAGGCCCATATAAGGTAATAATTGAAAAGCAGATTTTTAACTCTTTAATGCAGGGCAGATTAACAGGAGGTCCACATTTGAGGAGTAAGATAGTCTGGCGCTAGACAGAGTAAAACCGCCTGGTGTTAGACAGAGTAAAATCGTCTGGCATTAGACGGAGTAAAATCGTCTGGCGTTAGACAGAGTAAAATCGTCTGGCATTAGACAGAGTAAAATCGTCTGGCGTTAGACAGAGTAAAATCGTCTGGTGTTGGACAGAGTAAAATCGTCTGGCATTAGACAGAGTAAAATCATCTGGCGTTAGACAGAGTAAAATCGTCTGGCATTAGACAGAGTAAAATCGTCTGGCGTTAGACAGAGTAAAATCGTCTGGTGTTAGACAGAGTAAAATCGTCTGGCGTTAGACAGAGTAAAATCGTCTGGCATTAGACAGAGTAAAATCGTCTGGCGTTAGACAGAGTAAAATCGTCTGGCGTTAGGCGTTCACTCGGGCTACAGATTTCTGCAACCTTGACGTAGCCCTTGCAACATCTAGAAACCTGCCGTGCGAAACAGTGCAAAAAATTTTGACAAACCGAACGAGGTCTTCTATATGTGATCTTATATGAAGTACAACGATGCATGAAGCACTTGCTGGGGTAAACAAGCTCGTTTTTTCCAATAACAAGGGATATTAATACGTTTAGAGGACAAAACCTATAGTGTTAGATTCGGAAGATTCAAGCGATCATTTCGATATAGAATTTATTTAAATCGAGCAAACAGAAAATATGTTTTTAAACATGGTTTGAAACACGTTTCCAAATGTATAAACCAGACACCTACATAATGTCTATACATGCAAACAGTTCAACAATCAACATATTTATAATTTTTGCGTTATTCGGCGCTTATCACCTGCGTTTTGTAGTTGTTGGATTAAGCAGCAGGCAATTACTAGGTAAATAGCACGTATACGTTCTGTGATGAACTGTGGCGAACTAGCGTTTGTTTCTCGTATCTCTGCAACTCGTCCATGCATAGTTCTGCCTTCATGAACAAACCTTCTCTGTGGAAACTCATTCTGGAGAATTTTCAACCTCGTACCCAGGGCATTTTGCCTCCACGCCGGGAGGTCGGCGAAAATGGCCCTGGCATCGGCTGCTCGATTCTATAATCTGATTGGCCGGTTTAAGAACTCGACTAATTCAGATAGAGTATAATTTATTCATGAAAATTTGAATTGTGATAGATCCACTCTGCAAAGTTTACCCAAAGAATGGAAACGATTAACGATAGCTTTGGTTAAAGTCAAGAACAACATTAGATATATGTTTGTTCATGACATTTACATGTATCCTGGATAATCGTGGGAGTATGAAGAATAACGCTAGCCAGTTGCTTTTATGATAAAGGTTCACATGAGTGAGTCGGCAGAGCGTTAAATATTTCTCATTTATTATTCATGTATACGTATTATACAAAAACAAAACACAAAGACCGCATAAATTTTCTTGCCATAACACCCCAAAATTCTGGGTGTCACGTGACCAGCCGATGCCAGGGCCATTTTCGCCGACCTCCCAACGTGGAGGCAAAATGCCCTGGGTACGAGGTTGGAGAATTTTTACAATAGTTGATCAGTAGCATGCACGACACAACCGCAGAATAGGAACACGAATGTCTGTTGATTCATCGTAGCACGCTCAATGGCGGCAGGCTTGACCGGCAGTAAGTTGTGCAAAAATGCATATTTGTGACCCGAAAACTAAAAAAACAAGACGCCTGCGTCAGGCGTTCTACTCGGGCTACTGGCAAAGTGCGGAGGTGCTTGGGTAAAAGGCACTGATTGCATGTAGTGTTATTGCAGCAATCACAAAATCGAAACCGGAAACGAAGACCTCTCTCTTCCGCAGAGGCTTTATACCGCGCTAGCAAAGGTGGGAGTGGGCCGAGGAAGATCAGATCGAAGGCTGCATGTGGTGCATACTTCACACTGGTGAACATGTTTACGAAAGTTGTCAGCCACATCTGATCACTGTTAAATTAGAAAGCCACTCAGTCTATTTCGAAATCTATCAACAATTTGCAAGAACACCTTGATCAAAAGGCAAAGCTGTTCAACTTTTTGTCGAATTCCAATCTCGTTCCCAGAGCCCACGTTCCCCACCCGGGAAGCGAGAGACTCTGGGATAATCCGTTTCAAATCGTTACGTTGTTGGCTGAATAGTGAGCATGAGTTGGTCTGAAGTGACCGGAAGTAGAATTAATAAAAACAAAATAACAAAGATGTCGGACGACAAGACTCCAGTGAAGACTTTGCCGCGATCGAAATGTGCTAAAATGCAAAATTGCGACACCCAAAAATAAGAAGGAAAAAAAAAGAAACCGAGCCGAAACCTAGTGCTCATAACTTTTTTCCGCAAATGGAAAAGCATACTTTTGGCAGAGATCCCTGTGGATATTGGCAGCAATCTTGTCGTGTCTGACGTTCTTGTAGTCATTTTGTGCTATTATTATTATTATTATTATTATTATTATTATTATTATTATTATTATTATTATTATTATTATTATTATTATTATTATTATTATTATTATTATTATTATTAAAGACCATTATTATTTTCTCGTCTCCCGTTTGTAAGGGCGCGCTGGCCTTGTTGAAAGAAGGTGTTGTTTGACAAGAAAAATAATGCGTGAGAAAACTCGGTTCATATCTCGGCGTGGGTTTTCGCAAACATGCGTTTGGTTTTGTTTTGATCCAAGCCAGATCATTTACTCATGTTGTTTACACAACCTTGGCGAAGTGGTGAGAATTGTACTCTTCCATAATAATTATGCTTTCAGTTCCTGCTCAAAAGGAAAGTTGTGATATCTATTCTGAATTATATATGTTAACATCGTGACTAATGTAAAACACACACTTTGCAAAACTCTTTTATCGACAGGGTATGGAACATATTTCCAACAGAATTAAGATACAATTCCATAACTTTTAATCAATTTAACTCTGTTACCGGGCATTGTTGCCACTTATTAATTTTACTCTGTCTAACAACAGCCGATTTTATACTCTTCAACTGGAGACCTGGTAATCTGCCCGGTAAAAGTTTAAACTATATGTACACTGATCCTGTACTGGACATTTTTGCCATTTGCAACTTATTACTTGGGCTACTATGGTGGACCGAGTCTACGTGGGTAAAGAGAGCAGAGTTCTTGAGAATGAGGAGGTCAAGATATTATGGGACTTTACAATCCAGACAGAGAGACGATTGGAACATAATAAGCCAGATCTTGTAATTTTGGAAAAGAAGAGGAGGACCTGTTATATTGTTGATGTTGCATGCCCGTTTGACACAAGGATTGAAGACAGTGAAAGAACAAAGATCAACAAATATACAGATCTGAGATACGAGCTTCCAAAATGCTGGTAATTAGGAAAGGTAGACAAGGTGATAATTATACCGATCATCATTGGTGCTGTGGGAACAGTAACAAAAAATGTGAAAGGTAACCTGGCTAAGTTGGAGATCAACACCACAGTAGAAACCCTACAAAAAACTGGACTCTTGGGAACTGCTAGAATACTACGAAAAGTATTGGATATGTAGTAAAAGGACCTCTTGTCATCAATAACTGCGGGCTGCAGGTAGATGGCAGGTTGTACCAACGTAAGCTGTGTAAAGAGAAATAATAATAATAATAATAATAATAATAATAATAATAATAATAATAATAATAATAATAATAATAATAATTAGAGGACAGTCAGAGACTGGATATACCTCCGCCAGCGGGTTATTAGAGATGTTTAAAACGAAAATGAGCCATCCCGCTAACCAGGCTAGCTCGCGAGATCAACACGTGCATGTATGAATAAAATGCTTAATTGCACTCGTACCAAGACTCGGTCAGATTTTTATTAATTTCTCATCCAAATTTTGACTAAATTCAACCAAAATTTAATGGATTGGTCGTTGGTCTATGGCCAACCCTTCTTCAACTTTCATGAAAATCGGTGCAATACTTTTTGAGATATCCTTGCGACAGACAGACAAACAAACAAACCAACAGACAAACAAACAAACAAACAAACAAACAAACAACAAACAAACAAACAACAAACAAACAAACAAACAAACAAACAAACAAACAAACAGAACGGGGTAAAAACATAACCTCCTGGCGGAGGTAATAACTAGAAATACATAAACGCAACAACTCCTCGCCCGCTTTTACATACGTTTAAGTAAATACACCCCCGATTAAAATAAGCAAACCTCACGCCTGATCTGTTTTTGTATACAAGTATAAACCCCCGCTGCTCCTTTACATCCTGTTTTATACATGTAGTTTTTCTGTTATTGACCAATTTCCAAAGCAATGTTTTATTCCAAAATATATAGCAGTGGTTGAGGAAAAATTTGTGACACGTCCTAATCTCATATAAAGGTGACTATTAAACTGTTTTAATATAATTCCAATGTTGAACCTCAAAAAAACACATCAGAACAGAAAAAAAACGTAGTTAACAGCCTGGAGACTATAAGTATGAGAGAGAAAAAGCCAACCAGGGAAAAACTATAAGCTTAATGCAAAGTTTCACTAGAACATTTGGAAAAAAACACCTGGGAAAATGTATATTATTTGACAAGATTTTTGCTGTTTTAACTGAGTTACTGAAAAGGTTTTGGATATATATCGACTCTAATCAGCTAAACAAAACTGGTAAGTTAAATAAGAATCACTTACCGTTAAATTTTCTTTTGACTCTGCTCAGACGGCTTATACTGCAAACACTGCCAATTCAATTTGTCTTTTTACCTACGGTGTTTGGTTTCCTCGTTCGGTTCTTGACAAAAAAAACAATCAGTTCTCTTCAAAACGTAAAATGCTGTTTGTTTTGATGTTCTTGTCAATTCATCGTTCTCTATCGAGTTAAGTAAGATATACCAGTGCATAAGTCTTCTACCGGCTTTGAAGAGACACATCAGGAAACATCTTTTTTTTTTCAGTCGCATTTATCGGCATCTTTTCTGGTCTTTATCACTATTTTTCTTGATTTTTCAATAGTTTCTGGTCGAGTTTAAAATTGTTGGTTCATCCCAATGCAACATGATCTTTTCTTAGCTTTCTTACTTCAGTCTGTAAACCAATTTTTCTGACAAAGATTTCTTTCGTCTTTATTGCACATGCATCAAAGATTATGTTGAGAGTGTTGAAAATACGACTAGTAGCAAAATCAAGGGATTATAGCAGCAGACATCAATTTGGATTCAAGAAGGGATGCAGTACACGAGATGCAATAGGAGTGTTCAGGATGTTGTGTGAACGAAGCATTGAATTCGGGAACGAGGTATATGTGTGATTTATCGACTATGAAAAGGCATTAGGTTTTTTTTTTTCATTATATGTGGAATTCATGATGAGAGAGGCAATGGAGGAAGTAGCAGAAGAGGGAGTATTGGTTGGAGGACAGAGACTTAGAGACATTAGGTATACAGATGATCAAGCGATGGTTGCAGATTCAGAAGAGGGTTTACAGAGGATTATGACCTGTCTAAATGAAAGAGGAAAAGATTATGATATGAAATTTAATGTGAAGAAGACCAAGGTAATGATAATAAGTCGTAATAGTGGATGTGTAGTGAGAATCATGGTTGATGGACCGAGAATAGAACAAGTGGCTAAATGTAAGTACTTAGGTGCTTGGGTCACTGAAGACGGAACTCTTAGATATAAGATAAGCAGAAACTCGTAGAGGAAGGTAATTTTTTCATATACCTTCCTCTGGAGAAACAATTACTCGATTTATTTCAACGTCAAGGTTCAGGTCTGAATTTGGATTATCGTTTTTCTCGCGAAAAAACGTTTTCCAGATTCCATTGAAGATATTTATGATGGTCAGATGTATAAATCCATTGCAAATGGAGAACTGCTTACTGATCCAAATTCATTAAGTCTCTCATTTAATTGTGACAGTGTGCCTATATTCCGATCCTCCAGCTACAGCATCTGGCCACTACAGGGCATTGTTAATGAACTCCCCCCTCAGCAACGGAAACAAAACATTTTTCTTCTTGGTTTGTGGTTTGGTACTGGTAAACCTTCTATGATGGAATTTCTTGATCCATTTACCAAAGAACTCAGGAAACTGTCAGATTGTGGAATGAAGTGGTTGCGCTGCGGAAGAGAAGTGTGTTCGAAAGTATTTGCTTGCATTTGCTCTTGCGACAGTGTTGCCAGGCGTGTTTTGCAAAACATACATCAATTCAATGGCCAGTATGGTTGCAGTTGGTGCTATAACCCTGGAAACCACAGTTCAAAAGGGAAGAGGACACAGCAGAGTGTACCTGGAATCTCCACATGGTTATGGAATCCGAACACATGAAGAAATGGTAAGAAATGCAAGAGCAGCGTACAGAGCAAATGAAGCCGTACTTGGCGTCAAAGGTCCTTCCAAGCTACTAGATCTGCCTTATTTTGACACGGTAAGGGGCTTTGTCGTCGATAATCTGCATTGTGTCGACCTTGGCGTTTCCAGGCAGTTGAGTCACCTTTGGTTTGATTCCAACAATCATCATGAAGCTTGGTATTTAGGAAGGTATCAACAGGAGATTGATGATAGATTAAGTTCTATAATGCCTCGTCATGAAGTAACAAGAATCCCACGTTCTATTTCCCAACGAGCTAACTGGAAAGGTTCCGAGTGCCATTGGTGGCTCCTTCTGTATTGCCCCGTGGTGCTTTCTGGATTGCTCCCATCACCGTATTTCCGGTATTTGCTCCTCTTAGTTGAAGCTGTGTACCTGCTTTCGAAGTCCAGTATTGGTCGCGCTGACATCAATAAAGCAGATGCCTGTCTTTCAAAATTTGTCAGGAACTTTCAATGTCTGTATGATCATTCACATATGACATACAATGTTCACCAATTACGCCATTTAACTCAAACCGTTATCGATTGGGGGGCTTTGTCAGGCTATTCTACGTACATCTTCGAAGGGTTTTAACCAGGTGTTGCTCAAGCTATTTCATGGTACACGAGCTGTTCATTCCCAGATTGCCAAATCATTTTTGTTGTATCGAGTACTACATTCAATATCGAATGTTTCTACAAATGATGATGTGACCAACATTATCTTTTCGTATCTGGATGTGCAACTGAAAGGCCATGCGCGACTGAAGAAGGCAAAGAAAATGGGAGAAAATGTTGCTTTTTTAGGAGCTTCATATTTCCGGCAATTGGGAAAGGAAATACTTGGTTGAAGAGTATCAGAGAAACGACGATATTCAGGATGAAGCAGAATTGTTTACCAAAGCTGTTGTTGATGGTAATGTGATCCATTGCTGTAGCTACACACGCAAGTGTCGTCGAAAGAATTACATTGTTGGCACAAGCAATGGTAGGACAGTTGAACTTGTAGTTTTCACTGCTGTGAAAGGTGGTGAAGATGAATGCAAGTCAATTGCCTTTGCAAGAAGTATTAAAACTGAGCAACTTTTGCTGTATCCTGACAGCGAGTGTGGCCATTTGTGCAGCCACATCAGGAAGGTTTTTGAAATTGAGTCTGCGTTAGAGATTGTTGACTTGAGTGAAATAAGAGACAAATTTGCTCTAATTGATTGTGAGGGTGGACTAGGAATGTTTGTTTGCAAACTGCCCAATATTCTTGACAGGGATTAACAATTAATTAATCTGAACTATGTGTGCATGTTATAATACGGTATATACGAACTATTTATAGAACTATTTATAGAACTATTATTACAGCTTATTTGCATGTATTAACTTTAATTAGAAGCTAATTATGTACCTTCAACTTGATGCAGGAAAAATTTGTTGAATTGTTAATTGTTGTTTATGTACTTTTGTTTAAATAACTGATAGACTGACATGTCACAACAAATCAAGCGTAGAACGATGCTTGTTTTGATATGTGTTTTAGTATCCATATT